>WAAG01008641.1:75327-89377 GCA_013390105.1 Tichodroma muraria | reverse complement strand
AAAATCAGAAGAAATTGCAACAGCCAATAATCTTAATGTGCACAGCTATCCTTGGCTAGCCACTTGTTTCAAACAGCTATTAATTTATTATTTATTATCTAAGTGAGAAAAGCATTTGAAAGAAAACTTGAAGGTAAAATAGATATTAAGAAATTAGGTCTTACTCCTTGTTCTGCTGCTTTTGAAGGCATGAGCACCTCACATGGGATCATTCCACTGCATGGCAACTACAACCCTTTACCAGGACTTTGATAGTGACAATACTTAGACAAGTCAACTGTTTGGACAGGGCTGCCACAAGCTTAGCATTGTGTCCCTTCCTCATGCAGTGTTCTATTCTCCAAGGCTTCTGTCACCACCTAGTTATCTCCCTGAGCCCAGACACAGCTCCCAAGGTATATTCAGGTACAACAGTCAGAGGGCACACAGCTGATGCTATGCTTCACACCACTCAGGAAGGTCATTCTATTTTTGTCTAGCACTGGGGAAGGAAAAAGCTACATTATGCCCCACTGAGTCACTATGCAATCAACAGCATCACTTTAAACTGTGCTGTGAGTTTTGGACAACAGTGAGGGCTGAATGGGAATCAGTGTAAAACTCCCCAACACACCAGTGACCTACATTAGGTTTCTTGCTCTCCTCTCCTTCATGGGCACAGGCAGTAATTCCTCCCTCAAGTCATCTACATATTTTGGTTAAAAAATGGATTAAAGAGTACACTGAATTATGCAGCTCTGCAAGAAACAGACATCATGTGCTTCATCACGTGCTTCCACAACGTCACTGATGGAGTTTTGCTCAAATTACTTCTACTTTTGAAACACTTTCAACCTTGCAGCAACTTTAAGTTGACTAGGGGAATTAATTTTACTTATGTGAACTAGCGCTCAGTTGGCTTTTCCAAAGTAATTCTGTGAAGCATTCCTTACGTGTTCCCAGAACAAAATGGGATCCAGTTGAAAACCTAAATGCAACCTACTCAAACTTATATACAACTCTAATTTGGCAATATTATCCTATTGAAGTTAAAATTTGTGTAGGAAAATATGCTCAGAATAGTACATTCCAAAACATTCAAACAATATCCTTTTGTCAGCCCCTTCAGCATTACACAGTATAACTCTTACCTAAGGCTCTTCACAGGCTGGTCTGTACACTCATGCTGGCAATATCACAATTTTAAACTCTGAATGAAGCCTAAGGTCTTTATTTGTAGAAGTTACCAGTAGTTAAAGTGTGCCATTTAATTTCATTTTTGCTAATAGTTTTATTTGCCAATACTTTTATTTCTTCCATAATATCACTTTCTATTTAGCAACTGTCATCATCTACAACTGTTTCTAAACACATTGCCAAGTTTATCAGCTAGTAGATTCGTGATAAAATTTTACACTGAATGATTTAGGTGTTGAATGGTTGGTTTGGAAATGAAATCTTCAGTGTTCAATGACCAATGTTTCACCTTCAAAATCTCATAAAGAAAGCAGTGGAATGCAAACAACCTGTTTAATAGAACTTTTCCAAAGAAATCTCATTTTATGCATCAAAGTTTCATAAACAACATTTAAGACCCAAAACCTACAATCACACGTTTCTGCTATAACACGTTTTGACAAGAAAAAGCCATGTCCCAAAATGTTTCCGTGTTTACACAGAAAGATGCTCTAACTTTCCTAGCAAGGTAGCCTCTGTGATCTAATCAAGAGCAATGTAAGCTTTCCAGGTTTATAGATAAACCCATTGCAATACACTCTTGTGACATATTTTTCCATTACCCACCTACTCCAGTATCCATGCTTTTCAAAGGCATGTGCAGCTGACATTTATTCGTAACAAAATTATTCTGTCAGAATTAAGTACCAGAGAACACAAGTCTTGATTAGCAAATACTTCTCTAGCCTTGTCACCACCTTTAATACAGTCTGAAAACATTTCTCATGAATTCATACCTATTTCCTTTTTGTTAAACACTCCGTGTTTCCTGCTGCAAACCATATTCACTGCAGCTTTCACTTTCTACTGAAGTTAGACAGTAAAAAGAGTGAATGAATTTTCAAGCAACCTAACGACCAGAGCATGCTTCAGATTAAACAAACCCTGAGCTTTTGATCCTTACAAAGAAACAAGCAGCAGCTATGGGACTTTTCACTCAAGTACGCTCCTTGACCTCCCAGCCATACAGAGCTGAAGGCAGTCGCCCCCTTGCCTGCAGGAAGAGGGGAATCTCTGCAGACTGAGAAGAGAAACCACGGCCTGGCTGGCTTTCCCCCAGCATGGCAACACCTCCCAGGTGTGGCCCAGGATGTCAGCAGCAGCTCCTCTTGGAGAATGCTCCCCATGCCTAACTCTTCAGAGAAATCACAACGCTGCCTAAGTGATGTTTAAACCACATCGCCCTAGCTGCCAATTTCTGCCTCTGAGGTAGAGTTCAAGAGTAGCCCAATCACTCTGGTGGAGGTTTAGCACAGGCACCCTTCAATTACCTTTGAAACTCATGATATAGGGAGATGGGGGGGAAGAATGGCAGAGGGGAGAGGGGAGGGTTAGGAAGCATCTTTCAAATCATTCAATCTCCAATCCATTCCAACCAAAAAATAAAGAAAGCAAAAACCAAACATAGCAATTATACTTAGAAAATCCCTAACTTTTTCCTTCTAGAACAGAGCAATAAAAATATTAAAATTCATTATTTTATAACTATGCATAATAATCTATCAAGCCAATTAAACTCCTGTTGTCTTCATTAATACATACAACAAAAGACATTTGGCAAGCAACATGGGGACTGATAAATATTTCAAGTTGTTCAGTTTTCAACACCATTTCCATGTGTTCGCCCTTCTTTGCCTCCTTATCTTCAATTTTGTCAAGAAACAGTCAGCTAAGACTCAAAGTGAACTGCAGGAAACAATAAGGAAAACGGGTAAGAGTGCAAAACTGTATTCTAGGTAATTCATGGTGCTGCTTGGGTCAGCCTTTTGCTCAGACACAAGGCCAGGCACAGAGGAACCACATTGAACATTAGGAAAGAGCAGTTTACCAGCACCATAGTAATTAAGCTAAACTTGACATAATCAAGCACCCCTTCAAAGATAAACCAAAAAGAAAGTGAGTACCTTTTATTTAGGTCCCACATAAAATCATTTCCCATTTTAAATGGGGTGCCCACTTTACTTCTACTTTTGAATAAGCATCCTACTGTATCTTGAACATGACCTTCTTATTTCAAGTAGGACAAAAAATGTTTCCTACCCTTCTTTGTCAGTGAACAATTTCACTGTCATAGAAAAATACACACACAAACCTCTTCAAAGTTGATATTAACTTCCCCTGCAAATCACTAATTTATTACCTTCTGGTTTTATTTGTAGTTTATATTATTGTTATTTAGACCAGTATTGGTAAATTCAGGAAGTCTGGGTTTAGATGTCAATTTCACCTCCTTGTGGTTACTGAAATGCTTGTATTACAAGCACTACAGGGAATTAATAAGGTTTAAAAACATTTGTATAAACAAATGTTTGAGAAGATTAGTCTTAAAGCCCGTTAAAGCTACTTCATGCTTCAGCTCTCCTGTTCCTCAAAAACTTCTTTCACCTCAAAAGCAAACATACACTACCAGAATTCAATGTTATGAGTTCAGTGTCCCCAAGACAGGTCAATCAGACATAGCACAGATAACATTTAGACAAGAACATCATAAGAACAAAGAAACAAGCACAGAAACTCAGCTTTATTTTCTCATATTAACAGTTTCTTCTTAACCTTGGCTTTCTAACTGATGACATCTGCTGAAAAACTGAAGAGAACTACATTATAGAAGAACAGAAATATCCCAATCGCTCCCTTGGATGAGAATTTTTCATTCATGATCAAGTATTTGTGGTGCTTTGTTATGTGGTCAAACCCAAACATTACCATTACCCTTTTCATCAATTGGAAGCAAACACCACAACTTGAAAAGTTATGACAGACCTGAAAGAAATTCATAAAAATCCATTTTGGAAGACCATTGAGGTGATAGTCCACTAGTATTCTAGAATAGAAACATGTTAAGATCATAATCCTGAAGTATTCAGGCCTAAATATTTATGCTCATGCAGAAGCTATAAGCTCTTGCTATTGCTTTCAGGTTTATTGAAGTTATAAACGCAGAAGTTTGTAGACTACTTGGCAATGATCACTGCAACAAAGTGTTACAATTAAGGACACTGAATTTATCTAGCATTGACAATGGTTTCTCTGGTTACACCACGGCAAATCATTTCTGCAAGTTTTCAGGGACATTTCAAAAAGGTGGTTCATGAGCTATACCATGACTCAGCCCACTTCTTCACCCACCTCAATG
Source organism: Tichodroma muraria (assembly GCA_013390105.1). Classification (NCBI taxonomy): domain Eukaryota; kingdom Metazoa; phylum Chordata; class Aves; order Passeriformes; family Sittidae; genus Tichodroma; species Tichodroma muraria. The sequence continues at coordinate 85,026 of WAAG01008641.1, read as the reverse complement.
CTTTGTCCAAAAATATGATTAATGCTCTTTGGGGCTGGAAGTGATTTTTTTACCATTTAAAGGACGCTTTTAAGGAGGCCACTAAATGCTTGACTTTCATGTGTTTCTACACAAACAGCAGTGATAACTAACAAACAAGGTCCCTACATGCCAAGCATTTCAGCAGTTTTGTGACAGGCTAGTATCTTCTTGTGCATTTTGTCCAAAGCATCGCCATGGAGAAGAAAGCTGAAACCTGTCCTTTTCTTCTGTTTCTTTATTTCTCCACATACAGAACTACATCTTGGAGAAGTTTAAGTGTGATTCATCCGAAACCAGTCCATCTCACCGAAATGCTACTCCTGAAAACAAGCTAGTTTCCTGAGCAAACCACTAAGACTTTTTTGTAGTTTATTTTACAACTAAAAGAGCTCAGACAATGAAGATACAGAGCTCTGCATTTAATGACAGACTTTTTTTTTAATCAGTTCAATCTCTTTCTTCATTTTAATATCTTCACAGAAATATACTATAATGTTTTGGCATGTTCCCCCATGTTCTGCACTTTTAACATAACTTTATGAGCAAAAAGTGATCATATTTTGCTTTATTACCCCGCTGATTAAATCCAGCAAACAAAACATGAAGCAACTGGAGATAACTTCAACAGTTTCAGTTTTACTGAAGATTTTTTAGACACTTTTCTTGGAAGGATATATAATTTTTTATAATAACAGTTGCCTTTTGTTTTGTTTGATTTTGGTGTGCGTATTTCATGCACATCTGTCCAATATTCCTGGAATCTGTTAAACCTGAGGGAATACTAACACACCAGGATTCTCAGCTTCAGCATGACTTTCTCCTGCATCATTGCCCAGATTTCCTTCGCAGTAAGGGAGAGACTAAAATGATCACTAACTACATGACTTGGGTATATGCACCTCAATATTTTCACGGCAGTTGCTTGCTTTTACATAAACCAGCCTTTTAAGCATCACCAGAGCAAGCTACACTAGGCATTATATTATATGCTTTTAAACAATTAGGTACTTACTTCATTGATGGCACTTGACATTTGATCTCCTTGTTTGTCTTTTTAAAAATCACAATTGAATATTGTACGTTATTTCTAGGCATCTAATGCAGGGTACCTACAGGAGGGATTGCTATGTTCATATTGGAACAGTTATATCAGAAGAACACTCCATGCTCAGCTACACATTCTTTAGGAAATTTAAATGCACAGCACACAAAAGGTGTTTTTCTGACACTTTCTGGACACCATTTTCCCCCCACAGGACCCCAAACACAGCTGAGTCCAGGGAGCATCTGTTGATATCAACAGAACTAATTCTCAGATTCCCATTTCTGCAACACATTAGTTACAAACTTCCTTCAGAGAATAGGGATAGCAACAATTTGTTGTGGCGCACCAAGCAACAAAGGCTGCTGTTGGAGGGGTGGGCAGGGCTCCGAGCTGAAAGAACAAGTACCAACAGGGTTTGCTTATTCTGGCACACAGGTAGAAAGGAAGAGCCTGACAACCCTGCGGTAGTGAAAAATGACTCTCCAGCATGGAATCCCTAATGAAAACACTGTCTGGCACCTCCAGTGTGTGGGAGAGCATTTCATGCTCTGTCAGGAACTCAATGCAGCAACAATGAAATTTACTGATAGAAAGGTGAATGAGTGGGAATGAGTGAATACCATAGAACTCCAAGAAAATCAAGCTATATATAGTTTTTAAAAGTACGATTTAAACAATCTTCCTATTCCTGTGTAACCTAGCCCCTCTTTTTTCAACCAAAATCAATCTAAAAATAAGAAACTGCACTGTTATATTTGAAAAAGAAAACTCATCTTGTAATAGCTAATGTCAATAATCATGCATAACGTACATATTAAACACGCATGAGGTTACCTGCCTTTTTCTTAGCCTATTCTTTAGCTATTTACATGTTGCTACTTCAGTTTCACCTCTGACTCCCATCCACTCCACATAGGGCCTTCTTTTACTCTAATCACTGAGAGATCAAAGTCTCTGACAAGTGGAGCACAAAGTTCAAGTCAAATTTCCATATGCTATGTCAAAGCATCTGGAAACAGCTCATTTACCTCTAACTACCAGGTGCAAGTTTCACCATTACAGCAAACATTTTGTAACCGGTATTTCACAAGGCTGTTAAAAGTCTTATGACTATACTGGCAAGGTACAGCTGCTACTTCTACAATGTTCTGGATTTGTCTGCTAGTTTCTTTAAAGAGTTCAAAAATATCAGAATATTTCAAAAAAATACAGTTGCCCTCACCAGGTCTCTCACCTTATTTTTCTCCTTCAGCCTTACTTCCTTGAAGTCATATTGCTCATTTACAGCTGACATATTCCTATTGTTCCCTCCACTAGCATGTTTAAATAGTCACTGGAGTCTGTCATACTAAACAAAGCATCCCATCTTAAGAAAACAAATTCAATAGTCATTTCTTTATAAATTAAACAAACATTTAAAAATAACAGATAAGGCTTACAGAGCCACCTCAGCAACAGTTGATTTATATCTCACCACTACCAAGTGCTTGCCAGCTTCTGACATCTGAAGACAGATTCCAGTACTTTCAAATGCATAAAAGGTAATGCACACACATCACATCACCTATTTGAGCAAGAGTTTAGAAAATCGTGTTTTAAAATCATACTCCCCTTTTTGTTTGCACCTAATCATTTTAAGATCATTCATATTTTGTACACATTTAGACAGAGCAGTTCAAAGAATTATTTTAGAAATGGCAGGATGACTTGGTTGCAGTAGCAGGAAAAATCTACAGCACTATTTTTTTTGCCTTTTGCATACATACAGCTTCTGTTCAAGGAAACTGGAGATGTACAGCTGCATTGCAGTAGTTATTCACAGGAAAATATAATGAAAGGGAAAGTTGAAAAGCAAAGAACAACTTGAAAAAGATACATTTTCCTTTTCTCACCACTGTTATTAACAATCAGAATTTCCAAAGTCATAAATACATTATCAGATATGCAATTGAAATCTCATGACACTTTGAGATATTTTCTTCTAACTGCACTAACAATACACTTAAAGGCGCACAAAATAACTTAGTATACCTTTTCTTTACTTGCAATTTTCTCAATTTAATACAGTTGCCATTTTTCCTTCCACTTCCATAGATGGCCTGAAGTTCCCAGCCCCTTTCAGAAGCTCACTATGTACTCATTTGCCCAGGCTATAAAACAGAGCTCAGCCCTTCTGAACGCTGCCTATGCCAGTCTTGTGTTTGGCAAGTTTGCACACAAGCACCCAACGGGAACAGCTGAGCAGCAGAGCCATCAGGCACCTGAAAGCTGCCCAACACCACCATTGCAAGGGCTGCACAGCCCTGTTCAACTCAGCACCTCCACCTCTGCACGAGAAGCTGCTCCCACACACAGAGCTCATCTCATGAGAGAATCCCGCACAGCAGCGCCTCTCAAATTTGTCACTGCATTTTCACCTCACAGCTTTCCAAGAAAGGTGACCTAGACTAGAGAAGTCATTGCTTAGATGCACTGAAACTGGAAAACCAGTGCTGGGGATAATTAGCCTATTTGTGCTGTATGGCAGCTGCAAACAGTAAAAAAAAAACCCATCTCTACATAGAAATTGACTTTGGGAAGAGAAATTAACTATTAAGTATCACAGATGGAATTTTTTTAACCAGTTATTCTACTTACATAAAATCATATTACAAAATAAATTCTGTTAAAACTACATAACAAGGGTACCAGAAACATTTTTGGGTTAAATTCACCATTAATTCAGAAACTGTTTTTGCTGGGTAGTCAATGATGCAGCAAGAATAACTTGCACTGTAAAATCTTTCTTTAAAACTAGACTGTATTAAAAACAGGATATCTTTACATGGCACAAAACAAAAAAAACTTTCAGCAAGTAATTGCAACATGAAAAAAGCTCCTTAGGCATAGGTATCCAAGATTTGAATCAAGCATTGAGATATCTGACTTAAATACCTTAAACAGGACATTGCTAATGCACACAAAAAAATAAAACACAAAAATTTTAAATTCCTCCACTACTTGCACAATCAAAACAAAAACAAATCTCACTTTTAATAAGCCAAATTTATACAAAAGGACTATATTTTAACAAAAAGTTTTGTCTTAAATATGATTTACGAGGACAAGGTGTTCAACAAAACTGAAGAACAGGTGGAATTTCCAGGTTGTCTAATTTAAAGCTCAAAGGACTTAAAACCAGACAAAAGATTGAGACAAATAATTAAATATTTTGGTTAATGATGATCACTGAGCCATTTTAAACACAATCACATTGCAACCCTGATTCATTCTTGCGCTCTTACATCATCTTTACCTCTATGTCTACTTATACAAAGAACAGTGAATAAAAACCACATAGTAAAATTATGATCCCTTAAAAAAAGCAATAATTTTTAAAATACACTAAATTTGAATAAATAACTATTTTTAGTGCTGCTTCAGGTAATTTTTAGACATTTTCCTGTGAAATTTGGGTAATGATACTATGACTCAAAAGCAGAAACTGAAGTTGAACTAAACACGTGTTGGTAATGACAGATCAAACAGATATGTAGGAGGTTGAACAACAGATTGGAAAAAGCTTTACATGTAGAATAAGTAGTCAGTCTTACAGAATACACTGTAAATACACTGTGTAAGTTAGAAGAGTCACATTAACCTATCACAGCTGTGTCTGAGCTTTACAGCAGGTTAGGAGAAAAAACTGTCAAAAAAAAAGTCTTACAAGGACAAATTATCTGGGTGAATTACAAGCACCTGAGACTAAAGAACAGGTTCTGTGCCACATGGGCTCACAATGTACAGGCCCGGGGTTTCCAAATCCATGTGACTTATGCCAAAGTGATTTTACCCGACAGCACTCGCCCACAGCTTGTCATCTTCTTCCATTTCATTTCCCTTCAACTCAGCATTTTTCAAACCATTTGTCTTGGCTTTCCACACACTCAGAACTTTCCCACTAAGTATTTTTCTCTGCCCTTTATTAGCCCCTCCAATACAAACCAACTTTTCTGCTTTCTTAGTTCTTCCCCACTATTTTTCCATAACGAGTGCTCATCCATTAGTCACAGCTTCTATACCACAGCTACCAGAAAAGTTTTCTACGCTCAAGCAGCAGAACACAGGTGTTACTTGGGACATGATCAAGAGCATCCTTACCTTTCCAAAATCTCTCACATCAAACAAATCAAATGCTTCAAAAAGTTCACTTTTCTTCATTCCAAATATTTCACAACATGCCGAAAGAAAAGTCCTTATATTCTTCAAGCAGAGAAACTAGGAGAAATAAAACAGAAATACTAAGTGTCAAATGTGTAAATTAGCAATATACATGCTCACTTTGGTCACAAACACAGCACGAAATTCACCAATACAATTATTTGCAAGTCTGCATTTCCACTACGCTGTGATCCTCTACTAGTCCTAATTCAGCCATAAATGTTCTCTTCAGACTCAAAAGCATTAACCAAATTCTGAGTAGACACTTGGTGAACAGGAACTATTTTCTCCCTTTTTACATAAACAAAAAAATCTGACAATATGCTACTAGACATATAATAGTCTAAAGACAGACTTACTTTTCAGCTCCTTACAGACAGCACAGAACAAAACAAATGTTACCTTTAAAAAATTATATTAATATGTGGAAGTAATTACCCATGTATAAATCAGGAATTTCGTCTGTTAAATTCTAGTTTGAATGTTTAATGAATGCATGTGCACTGTTTTCACACACTAAAGACTTTATGAATACATATTCTCCATCTGGCACACAGGAGCAGATGAAGCTTGCAGTGAAGTCATTTAAATTTACCTAGCCGAGATTTAAGATCCTCAGACCACTTGATTTCTGTACTGAATCAGAGGCCAGCTCCCTTTAGGTTATCCACATGCATCTGAGTGCACGTGCATGTGCATTATATCCACATGCATCATCCACAATGATCATTTGAGTCTGAGTAAGAATAAAGCCTCTGCCACAGTGGTCTCCATAAAAGGCTTTTAACGCATTTTCCTGTAGATTATTTTGTTTGTCAGACCTTACCAGGCAAAAAGGCAGTAACTGTAAGAGCATTGGTAACTTCAGAGGGATAGCTAACAAGAGCAATATGCACTCTTGATAACAATTAGCTCCATGAGGTACTAGCACCTTGTGAGGACATCAGCTTCATAAAGATGCTGCTGTAGTCTTATGAGCCACAATTGGAAAGCAAATACAATATTTATAGGCAGCAGCATTTCAAAGGACCCCGCACTATGCTTTGAATGTGCATTTTAAAAATACTGACACAGCAACTCAATATCACAACAGAGCTCTGCATGTTTTAGTGGATTCATGAGGATCACTCATATTAAGATGGATTATAGAATTGCTATGTGTTACAATTTCCCGTTTTGATCAAAGCAGTATTTTTGATATTGAGTGTCACAGCCATACCAATTCAACAGGCAGCCCTGCTTCACATCCTACAGAACTACCCAGTGAGACACAGGCAAAGCAGGGCACCCGACAGACCAGATTTACAGCAAGGGCACACATACGAAAGCACTGATTCAACAAGAGACGCTACGAGAGCGGACAGCTCCCGTAGATGGTTACGGCCATCAGGGCAGCCAACAAACTCATCACAAAGCATCACAAAAACCATCCCTGTGCAACCCAAAGTTCCAAGGAAAGCACCTATGACTGACCAGACATAAATAGTAAGGACTGCCATTTGTACTGGGTGGACCTGAAGCCTCCACCACTTTCCCCCTTTCCCGAGAGCCCCCTCAGCATGTTCCTCCCAGCTCACACGGCGCAATCATCGCTAAGCTACGCACCGAGGACAACGTTGCCTTTATGCCAGACTGCTTTTATGCCAAGTGGAATTTTAGCAATTAGTCTAGCTTGCTTAGTCAATATGGCAAGCTTATCTGTTTTGCAAAGATTATAATTTTGAAGTCAAAATTGCAAAGTTATAAGGCCAACGGATGTTGAACACATGTGCTTCTTCCTCCATCACATTGGCAGAAAATCAGAAAATGAGCTTTAAAAACAAGATGGCACATAGAAATTTATTATTGTTTTCTGCTACATTTTTCCTCAATTTTTCTTATTATTCTTCTTAAAAGCTGTCAGTGGCCACTAGGTTTGTCCAATGCACAATACTGATTCAACTTGGATATCTATTTTCTTATGCTGAAATTCTCAAAACCATGGACAGATGTGATTCTCACTGGAAAACTCAGCTCAATTTTTGAAACCTAAGTTTTGAGCTTATGTTAGTTAGAGCTGAAGTCCCCCAGTACAAAGAAATCTTACAGCTGCATTAAATTGTTTACCTCTAAAGGGAGCAAGAAGTTAAGGGAGATGCAGGAGCTGTCATGGGCCTAAAATCTGACCTAGATTTGCTAAAGAGCATTTTAGTGAGTTGCATTTAGCTTCTTATTACAGTTAAAAGAACCATTTAATGGATCAGCAGTTTTCCACAAACAAGATGTCCTCTCCCTTCTGCAAAATCCCTCCAACTATGCTTAACAGACATCTCCTACAATAACAGATAAAAATGGAAGCATTCTTCCAACAAGTTTTATTAGTTGCTTCAAATTCGTTTCAATTTGGAGACAATTTTCTGACATCAGCCTTTTGTTTAAATTATTGTTACTATGAATGATATCTGAGTAGATTAGAAAGCATATTACAAGAAATTACAAGCCTACATGTTTTTAAGGAAATGTTGAAGCGCCTACACTCTAAGTAGTAAATTAAATTCTTTGGAATATTTTAACAGTAAGACCAAAGAAGAATCTAATCCCCCGTCTTCCCCTGCCCCTCTTTTTTTGTTTTTTAAACACTAATTCATTAACATGTATCATTATGTTAAAGAGGTTTGACCTAATTATGATCTAATATTCAATAACCATATAACACGTAACATGTCTTGTAGACTCTAGAAAGCACATGGTAAGCATCTGTCAAATCTGCCTGCACTTGAGACAGGAGTACATCATCACTGAGTGTGTGCCAGGCAGTGACCTCAGCAGGACAGGTAATAATCCTGACATTACAGTCTAATCCCATGCAAATTCAAAGAGAGCTTAGTGAGTTTGAGTTGGTATAATGATTCAGTATCCATTCAGTATCTATAATGATTCAGTATCCATCAATTTTCTCATGTAAAATGGAAATTAAATTCTTACTAACTATTAAGCTAACCACAGCAGCTACAAAGGTAAAGCTGCAAAACTACTAAAACCAAAAGCTGTTAATATCTAAATAATTTAAAACCCCTTGTTATATGCTACTAATGTTTCAGAAAAGTTATTCGATTATACTACCCAGAAAACTTCCAGAATTATCTTCAAAACTTTATATTGCAATCTTCTAAAGAAACAGTTTCCCTCATTGAAAACAAAGCTTTTTATCGCTGTGGTTATTGTATGAAGACATACAAACTAGTAAGAGAAAACCTCAGAAGTTCTATGAAAGACAACCCTTCTCACTGGCAGTAAGAACAAGGTACCATCAGTCTGCAGTCTCTCATTAGTAAGTACAGTCCTCAGATATTTGGAAACACACCGCATTATTGTGTTTCTTTTTCAAAAGAAAACATTATAGTTCAGCACACCGCAAGGGAGATCATTAGAGCAGTTGGGTACCCAGATTTCAGAGATGCACGGAGAGCTAAACCTCACTCAAAGTCTCCTCCACAGGAAACATGGTCTTTCAGTATGAGAACTGGTTTCCCTTCATTAAAAAAATCAAAAAACATCGAAAAAAAAACACCAACCATAACTTAAAAACATTCCCTTGCAATAGTCAATTATGCGTTTTTTCACCCCTTTTTAAACTACATGGCTATATTAGGAGACAGTAGTCCAGAATTCCCAGTACACAGACCAATAAAACACTGCAGTAGGGTAGTATAAGCCATGAGTACAAAAAAGCTAATGCTAGTGAGAAATACAACTTCTCTCTTGCTGATCCACAGACATGCCATGAGGGGAGACTATATGCAGCACCAGAGACAGATGGACAGAAATCACAACCCAACCCCATTCTGTGGTTCTGTGACTGGAGCTCAGGAGCCTGAAAACACTTTGCAATATTAACAGCTATAGATTATGAAGACATTCCTAAAATATCCTAACACTTCACTACTACAAACCCATAACGCAGCCATTGTCAGGGCCGCTGAAATAGTATAACTCCTGTGATAAACCACTGTGATTTTATGGAATAGATTCTAGTGGCCTCTGGGCCGTTCTGCATTAAATTTAATTTTGCAAGATGTGCTAACGCAACCTTTATTGAAATGACAAGCAAGTTTGAAAAATATGTCTACCACCTTAAAAAAGCAGGTGTGGTTTAAATGATTGGGATTGCATTTGTCTGAGCTTTAAACAAGAAAGTGGGCAAACCAAATTATACCAGGTTCCACAGAGATAGTATGCTGTTTTCTCCCCCAATATTTGCCACTTCACACAAAAACGTTTATTTGAAGCTTTTTCCACATAGAACATGGTTGTGTGTGCTGACAGAAACGCATAGAAATATTTGACAAAGGGTACTGAATAGAAATGACTAATTAGATACTAAAAGCACAGGCAGGGCTGAAGCTGCCCACAGGGAAGATTTCTCTAACCAGACCTTTAATGAAGTGTTAGGA
>WAAG01008641.1:52456-70079 GCA_013390105.1 Tichodroma muraria | reverse complement strand
AGCACTACCTAGCACTTCCATTGGATACCCCCTCTGTTTCCACACTGGAAAGCATAGCAAATAATTTTCTCTTTTCTCAGGCCTCTCTTAGTCTCCCCCTATGTTGCCTCTTGCCAAAAGCTGACAAATTGTTCATTCTCTATTGCTCGTTTAATACAATCAAAAACCTCTACTGCCCTTGTCTGAACTTCTCATTTTATTACATCCTTTTTAAAACTGAAGACCACAACTACCGATTACTGGAGTCCTGTGGCTTCCGCAGCAGACTGCAGTGGCATAATGAGCCATAATGCATAACAGCATAACGAATATTTGGGGCACAAAACAACCTCCAGCACATGCATTTTGCAAAATTCCTTGGGTACTACATCCTCCACCGCTACCTATGGGAACAAATTACTGTTCAGTATCTCATCATTGACATCCAGACCAGATTCTTCAGAAGTAGATGAAATTGTGGTCTGATCCACAGCTGCAATTCCTGTGATAAATAGGACACAAAAACATTGAGTTCTCAACTTCCAAAAACTCTGAGGGAAAAGGCAGTTAAAATACAAATCTAAAAATGTAGAAACTAACATCTTTTTTACCCACTACTGTTTTCCACCATGTCACTCTGAAGTCCAGCCAGTGTTAGGAAAACTGCACTTCATTTTGTCAGTGACATGTAACCCTCCTAATTAAGGGATTCAAGTGAAGTATCTGTATAACACAAGAACTGGTAAGTTTTAGGACCTTAATTTACACCACCAGCTTAAAATCAGATGTATCTTTGTGAAGCTGCAGTAGGCTTTCTTCCTTAAGAAAGCTGACAAACAGTGAAAGGTTAAGCTGACAAAGCATTCCAGTTGTACACCATCAGAGGCACTTGCTGTCTAAAAGGCTGCATTCACTCACTCCAAGCTGTCTGCCAAAATGAAATACATCACTGAAGGCAACCCAAATTTGTGTGGGAGATGTGTCAAAATTGCATAAATACCTACTTCCACTAGTATGAATTAACAGCTGTGATCATCTCAGCAGAGCCAAGTAAGTGGATACTCACAGAAATTCATCTGTCAGCTCTATATGTGTCCCATTTCATGTGACAGCTAAATCACACTGATACCTTGTCTCACAATAACAGTGCAGGTACACCAAGAAATGGCCCAAAACTTCATTTCAAAGGATGTCAGTTTGGCATATCACAGAGTAAAACAGTCATGAACATGGTCTCATGAGAATGAAGATTTATGAAAACATGAAAAGAAGAAAAAAAAATTAAAATCCTAGGGCACAAGAAAGTATTTGTTATTAGCCTAAAATAACCAAATTGTGAATAAACCAAATACTTTGAAACCTGAGTAGTGGAGTACAATTTAGCGTCATCTGGACTCTCAGTCTGCTGAACAATTTGATGCAGCACAGTAAGAGTTTTAAATGGAGTATGTGAGCACCAGTGAGAAGTCTGCATTACTGAACCATACTATGTGCTGAGTCTAAAGACACTAATACCATATTTTTCCACAATCCGATTAACAAAACTGTTCTAAATAACTGCAACATAGCTAGTTGTTACAAACAGCTCATTATAAACAACATGAAAGCAGGTTCAGTAAAAAACCCAACATAACCGGGACAAGATCTGTCGCTCAGTGTTCAGCAGATAAAATCCATGGGAGACCATAAAAGATGACACAGGAAAGCTTCCTTTTAAAGAAGACAGCAACATGAAGCCCAAGATGCAAGCTTAGTGTCTCCACTGAGCCCCAAGCCTCAGATCCCATGATGACTAAACCCTTCAGCAATGCAAAAGGCCCCCAGCCATACTGGCAGGAGCTTTGCCGTTAGCCTATCTTGGCAGTTCCTCCTGCAATATAGACTGCAAAATTGTGGGGTGCTGATGGAGCTCAGGAGTAGCTGTTCAGAGCACGGGTAGAAGACATCACATACATGAAAGCCCCACTTCAATAACCACCTGGGGCACTCTGACACCACTACCTTGACAAGTTCAAGTACCTTGCCACCAGATGTTTCCACTCTCTTGCTATGCAATCGCCCTGGGAAGAAAACTGCAGAACATTGCACCAAAATAATAATTATTAAAGTGCAATGTGCTCTGAGTTTTGGCACATTGTTCCAAGTGTCCGTAGATGATGAACTGTGCTAAGGAGCATTTTAAAGTGAAGAGCTCATCCCAGTCTTCATGCTACTGACTCACAGCTGAATGAGATCAGAACAACGCTGCACACATTGGTGACCTCATGAAATGCGAATTTCTTGAAGCGTTTTAAAAACACCTGTAAAAGGTATTCCTCACTCCTGAAAGAAGGACTGTGTAAATGATTACTGTTTCATGCTTGTATTTTCATATCTGTTAAATTTACAAGAAACATACACGATACAGTGCCAGAAAAACTAATCTACCAAGGCAACCTGAGAACCACTAACTTGGGAAGTCCTCATTCAGAGCTCTGCTGGTCTTCTGAACTTAGTGAAGAGAGATGGATCCTGTTTTATTCATAAAAACAATCCTATTAAAATATAAGATGGTCATACTTGTAGAACAAACTAAATATTTAGTAATTTAGCAGCAGCATGTGATAGCACAACACAATTTAAGTTGGTTGTATAAATACATCCCTGTCATCTTAAATGTAGTATAATTAATAACACTCAGTTTAAAAAGGCATGCCAAAATCACAGCAAGATACTGGCTATTTATACAAATCTGCATAAAAATCAACAGTCACTCTTGTCATGGCTAAAAATTTCTGCATGAGCAGTAACCCATAACCGGTTTTGGCACTGATGCATGCATAAAGGCAAACATACAACCTAACATAGGGACACTGAAAGCATCTGCCTGTGAGCTGTAGGCAAAAATTTTTTTAAACCTATTATACAAAAGAGCATATACAAAAGCAGTAAAAGCAGCTGCTGTAACATACTCCCAGGCCCCTGAACAAGCATCAGCTTACTAATTGCCTCACAGAACATCAACTCAAATGGTTCCTTAGGTGTTTTTTTTAAGTAACATATTGAATGCAAACTTTGGAGCTAAGCTGTAAGAACGTCTAGGAAGCCTAAATTTTATCTAGAAAACCTAGGTTTATATCTGGTTTTGTTTAGTATTGTTTTTTTCTACAGACTAATCAAGTAAATAAAATTAAATCTACATAAAACACAGTATGATCCTGGATTAGTGACTGTCTTCTAAAAGACATAACAGCTCACTGAGACAAGATTAGAAAGAATAAAAAAATCAATATATATATATAATTTGCAACTGGGGATTTATAACAATGAAAGATCTTCCTCTGCCTCTCTATGGAGATGGTTCTCAGCACTGGAGAAGCAACAGTGATTTTTAGAAAAATGGACACGACAATACAGCAAGGCCGATTTTTGCCTTTAAGTCATAAGCAGAATAGCAGCATGGAGTCAATGTAGAAGACAAATTTGTTTGATTTGTTGCAAGCTGGTAACTTAGTGTGAACAAATAGACCAAAAAAATACTTAGCAACAGCTTTTTAATAGATCAGAATAAGTGGGGTTATGTGAAACAAGGACAGGAGAGTAATTAGGCAAAACAATTAGAATAGACCCTTGCAACTAATTTTCTGGCTATAAGATTCAGGAAATATTTGTATTCAGAGCCTGTTCACTTTTTTCAGAACCAAGTATTTTTCCATTTGTGACAATAACATGCCATTTCTCAGTATGCATTCTTAAAAAAAAAACCAGAAATCAATATACGGTAAGCAGTTGACCTAGTCAGTCTAATTATTTAACTCTTGCACTGCTCACTTATTTCTAAATGAAACCACAAGAGCAGCTACGTGGCTATTTTCTTTAGCAAAGACTGGAAACTCACAAGTTTGTGACTCATTGTTCCTTCCGCGGCTGAAAACAGCTGTGCCACACACAACTGCCCGAACCGATCCTCTGAACGTGACTCACGGCACTACCAAAGCCTGTCCAGATCTGCTACCTGCAGGAGGCCACCCCGTCAGGACACACACACCTCCACACAAATCCTTGGCCAACTCTCCCACCTGCTTCGAGCGTCTCCTAAGGGCAGAAAGGAGCGCTCTCTCTCTGGAGGAGACACGAGGTACCCACACACCTGCTAAAGCCTGCCAGGTGTACACCCTGCCGGCAATAAACACAACCTGAAGCCTGTACACGTCTGCTCTCTGCAATTCACAGTGAAAACGACTCTTTAAGGATGGCAGGGGGGACTAATAAACAGGTTCAAATGACATTCCCTTTTCAATACCAGTGTGCCTTGCCACTCAGGGGTATTTCTGATTAATTTTTTTGACGGCTGCACGGAACTAGCGAAAAGTAAATTGCCCCATTTCCTTACCTGTCAAAACAAGTCCAAGTTACTGTCTGCTAAATGTGGTAATTTCTTCTATGCAATAGAGGACACTGAAAAACATGCACAGGAAATCCAAGGACCTCCTAACAGAACAATATGGAAATCACTTCTTTTTGTCAGTGACTACTGTTATGAAAATTTAAAAGTTTTTATTAAAAAAACAAACATATCCATTTCAAAGGTAGCTGAGGGAGAGAAAAAAAACCCACGCACAAATTATTTACTCTTCATGTGTCCTCCCAGTGAAATCTATAGCTACTCAAGAGCCCTAGTTTATTTTCCACTTGGGACACAAAACATTGGTAAGAAAATACAGAGAAATTATAACGGCTGGAAAAGAATATGACTAAATTAGAGTAGAAAAAATTTTAAAAGGAATTTCTCCAGTTAAAGTCATTCTCACAATTATATACAGTTAAAGAAAGTTAAAGGAAGCATACAAGAGCAGGCTAGACTTTACAATGAGAACTTTGATGAGGAAAGCATGATAGAAAACTAAGCAAAAGCCACTTCCTCACAGAAACATATTTCAGTTCTGAAAGGGTATCTGAGGCATATTATTCACAAGTTATGAAAGATCCAATATGGAAGAAAAAAAATCACTGACCTGGATTAAGATCCAATAGTAAAGTACAAAAATCATTGACCTGGATTAAGTTCTCATCAGTATCTCATCGTGAAACAGTTTAAAGCAGCTCTAGTACTTCAAAGCATATGAAACCAGAACATCAGCCAGCATAAAGGGATGAATATGATAATAATTACTCTTCAAATGTATGTTCTCCATTAAACCAAGAAACTGCATGAAAAGATTTTATTTAGTCCCATGAGAACCTTTAAAAAAATAACTCACAAATGATAACATTGAATTGCTTCAAGCTCAAGCAGAGAAATAACATGAGCAAACCAAAAGGTGCACATTTACAAAACTGTTACTGGTCACTGATGCCTTGACCTTCCTGAGCTTTCATTGACACCACATCCACTTCCATGGAATAACCAGCTGGGCATCACCTGCTTCCCTGCCTGCATCTTCCTTGAATTATACTAGACCTTTGAAGACTGTGTCCATCCACTGAGAGCAAAACTGCAGAAACCTGAAGAAATGAACTACTTGCTGTCAAGGTAAGTCCTCAGGGATATCATTGCATAGCAGCTTGTATCTCACAATACAGATACTCAGTGTGGTGGTTGTTTCACTTTGAGTGTAAATAGTGAGTCTGGGAAGAAGAAATATAATTATCATGTCTATCAGCCTCTGAAGAGTGACTGGAACAGGCAGACACCACTGAGGCTGATGTCCAATACAAAGGAGACCCAGGATGAATGTGCTGGCTAGCAGGACCGGCTATTCCTGCCTCACAAGCAACCTTGAAAATCAATCTGGCAAGTGGTTAAAAATAACTACCAAACCCATCCCCACCTGCTCCCCCAGGACACAACCACAGAATAACATTGCTTAAGCACTGGCATGGTGGCATAAACCTCCAGAGGTTGGTGACAAGGGCAGGAACCAAGTGCTACTGCCTTTGAAAAGAACAAGCTTCCAGTCTGATTCAACCTGTAGGCTGCCAACACAGCCTTTATCCTCATCACTCCACCAGAGTGATCTGCCCAGTCACCTGGAGCAAAGCAGCAAAACAATTTTGGGGACACCCTTACATATGTTGCAAAGCTCTGTCTGCAAGAGGGAGGCAGCAGAAATTTTTAAAATAATGGGTAAAAGCAAAGCAATCACCATTTACCAAAAGCAGTCACTGAAAGGCAGCTTAAAACAGCCCAACATGAGATCACTGGTCAAGCACCGTCTGGTCCCTTGAATCCCATTTTCACTGGTCCTAAAAGCATGACTTCCACCAGAGCCTTCATGCCCAACACACTCATCCATGCAGCTTCCGGAGGAGACGCGCTCTTATCCACGTAGGAAACAGATTTCAGACAATCCACAGAGGGATGAAGCCAACAGGAACAGTGGAGACAACAGGGCAGGGGAAACAGCTGAACAGAAGAAAGAGCATCAGGAAAGAAGTGAAAGAGGAAACAGATGCACTGGCAGGAAAAGAAAATACAAGTGGGAGGGGAAGACAAACTTAGAAGGTGAAAGTAATACAGACTGGTTTGAGAGGACAGAGCACAAACACAAAGAAGCTGCAGAACAGATTAGTCAAAACAAGTGAGAATTACGGACAAGAAGGAAAGGTGGAAAAAATAATAATGATTAAAGAAAACCCAGACCCATCACAGCATTACTTCTTATTAATCACAGAGCACTCTGGGTTTCTGACAGATGAGATCAAGTCACCTGAGTCAAGGTAGAAAAATATGAGAAATAGGGAAGATTGGGAAAAGATTGTCACTAGCAGACCTGTCAAGAAAATGAAATATTCTACAGAAACCCTAACATTTCAAATTCTGCTGTTCTTTCAAATCAAGATGAAAGGCATTTTAAGTTCATTAAACTTTAACATGACTTTATTGAAACACTGGATTTTGAGGTCAAACTCTAATACTCTTCAGCACAAAACAGGAAAAGCTGAATAGTACCACATTTCTTTTCCAAATAGGTTTAAGGACATCTCCCAAGAATGGCATTTTCAGGGCTAATTTTCCTGCTCCACCACGGATTTTAGATTAGATGCAACATTAGATGAAATCACTTGTTTCCCACTAGAATTAAAAGATACATCACTTAGGAGTTATTTCCAAACCTAAAGATTTAGCCAAATATATTTGTGGTCTGGCATTTTTGGCCAAAAATTTGGACAAGCATTTTTAAAAAGCCATTCCTTTGCATGGAAATAAGCACAGGTTCCAGAAAGAGCAAGTCCTTAATGTAACAACTACCTTTAGAAGACCTACACAGACAAACCCCACCAAGACAGCAATTTTGCCCCAAAAAAGATTATCTAAGCCTTTCTTCTCTGCTAAGCAGAGGCCACATGCACTCACAATTACTGTAATACTGCTGATGGAAGGATCCACTCCTCAGGCCTATTTCTAGTGAGGTGTGCTAAGAAACAGGGTTGCAAAATACATTCCTCCTCTTGCTTCAGGACTTTTTAATTAGTTGCTGTTGTCCTATGTTTCTCCCATAGGTCAAAGCAAATAATTTATGATTTCTTTTTTAAAAATTATGTATTTTTTGCTACTTCATAGCAGGTATTTTTTATACTAGAGAACAATTCACATTACATTAATATTGCTAGAGCTTGTGCTCTTGAAACAACATAATGCGCTATGAGGCTTCCAAGCTACAAAAACCTACATTCTCAGAAAATAGAAAGCAGATAGTTTAAATTAAACATACTCCCCAGGGATCTATGAATCTGAGCAATTATAGCTGGGAAGACACACAAATTTGAAACATGTTCCAGTGTGCTTCTCAGGAGCTTCTCATGAAGTGCAGCCCACCCTGTACCCAGCATGGCTCAGCTATTCCTGCACCCACACTCTCCCATCACCCTCTGCATTAACAGAAAAACATCCCAGGCAGCACAGCCTTTCATCTCAGCTAATCATCTTACCAGGGTCTCCAGCAGAAAGGGAAACTGGAGGGCTAAGATACAATTATAGAGGCATTCTAAAAGGATTACAGGAGTCACCTCCATAGAGCTTCATAAAACCTGCACCAGCACAGTACCAGTAGCTACCAGCACTTTCTGAGGCAACAGTCCTTCTAACCAACCATATTGCTTGAGGGCATCACTGAGAACAATAGGGGAGTTAAACCTCAGCTTTACAAAGAGTGCCATCTGTTCAGCATATTTGCAGTGAAGCCAGCGGTCTCAGCACAATCCACAGAGAAGATGCATCACCATATTCAGTGCTGCCAACCACAAATGCAAACTGAATGAACACAGACCCTGAATAACTTTCTCATGACTACTTGTAGTGATTAACATCAAGGCCCAGTGGTGTGTAAATGTATAGTGCCCTCTTTGTGATGGAGAAAAAGAAGATCAGAAGAGGCAGAACTCAAAACAAAATGGCTCAAGTTAACCCTTCCATCCCATAAAACCTCAGGACATCACACACCTGTTAGAGACCACTTAAGATTTTAACGTGTTCTGCACTTTTAAAAATGATTTATGAATCCAGTCAAACCAAACACCACTAAGAGGACACACATGCCTAACAGACCCTCTGGGGTATGGCCCAAAAATTGTTACTTCACATCAAGCATCCAAAAAGCTAAGCAAGATCCATACACACAAAAATCAATAAATTGAGAGAAAAAGAAAGTGTGAAATCAAAGCTCAGCAGGAGTTTTCAATAATGTTTAAAAATAAGAACTTCCAAATTCGGAAAAGAATGTGATCTAACCTGACACCCTGCATCACTTTGTGCGCATACGTGGAGGGTAAACCATTAAGACAAAGTGAAAGCTAAATATTTCCACACACAACTTCACAATTTAGCAAAACTGGTACTACTGTGACACGCAAAACTTAAGCCACAAAGTAGCATGAGGAGGTTTTCAAAATAGCTGCCTCAATATAAGTTAGGGTTTAAAAGCTTGGCAGAAATCCCTTTCCAACCAACCACACATCAACTGACCATAAGCCCAAAGGCAGCAGCCTGCAAGGGCACTTCAGGGAGTCTCACTCCTATTTTGAGAGTAAAAGATGCTGCAGGCAATAGCAATAGTTTGAACATTCTCTCTGGTGTTTCCTACACTCTACTTATTTTCCAGGAAAGAGAAATTCAAATCTTGATCTAAATCCTACAGAGATAAGTGGGATTAATGAGTGTTCACTTCAAGTTACAATTCACATGGTAGCACTGTGTCATCACCTGCCTCCATCCAGAGCCACCTCAACTCTGAGGAGACATTAATGCAGAGAAGGTGTGGTCCTCCAACTGCCTTTAACTTCTCTGTGCTGGAATCAGACATCCTTATTCATAGATCTTGAGCAATTCAGAGGGAAAAATACCATGGCCCTCATGCCTTTTATCAGCTGATAAAAGGTATCACTGCTACATGAGGCAGTAGTTGATGGGAATTTGAAGTCAGTCGCTGGAGCACATAAGTACAATTTAAATCCAGGCTGACATGCAAACAGAGCACAAGGAATTATACAAGCCATGATGACGTTATAATTATTACGGTGTCTTAACTTTGAGTGTGTGCAAGCAAAATAACATGTTCATTTCTTAATTCTTCAAATATCCTGCACAGCAGTGAAGTCAGACTGCTTTGACAATTAACATTTTCAAGGGCAAAGTTCTAATCCTTCTATTTCAGTTGACTCTTGGGCTTCTTTCCATGTAGAAACAGCGTGAATGAAGGAACAAGCAGTGGTACAAAATACTCTAAGTACAGATTATACAGCACATACCATTATACAACTCAGAAACAAATAGGTAAATTTGATGATACCAAGGATTAAAAAGCATATATAAGGATTTTGGAAATACAAATCATCTTGCTCTGCTAAGTGTTAACTTACCTTAAACCAGCATTACCTTGTTTCTGTTAAGCTTGCTCATAGTTAAAAATATGCTTTAAAAAATGCCTTGCTTTGCTGGTTGCTTTTGGTTTGAGTTTTTTTCAGAAAACATTTCATTATAGCAACAATGTCTTCCTTTTTGTTTGTTTTTTGTTTTGTTTGTTTCTGCAAGGCAAACATACTCTCTAAAATTTAAAATAATCATATAATCTCGATATGATTTAAAATAAGTTACAGGAGTAGAATGAGCAAAAAAGTAAGTACTGACAGATTAACTGAATACCTATTAACCAATTATAAAATAAAATTCTGAATGAAAACAAAGGCTGAAAATATTTTGGATTGTAATATAAGACAGCTGAACCATACCTGTAGGTCTGCAAGAGCATCTTAAACAGTATGAGTGGCTTTTAAACAAATTGCTACAATACCTCCACAGCATGCAATTTGTGTCTAACGTTTCACGTTATGAATATACAAAGAAACAAATATCTTACTAATAGTCCTTCAGTGTTTCATGTTACCAAGACATTCACTATTGACATTTAGTATAGGACGACAGAAAGGGCTATTGACCAGTATTTTTCCAAAAGATATATTCTCACTTGACAATGCAGTGAACTGAAGCCAATAGCATTCACTGAGCTTTGGGAGAATATCTTCCTCTTAAATATAAAAATTCAAAGCCTTACTATACAGATGTCAGTTCAGATTGCATTTTATGCATCATAAGTCTTAGCAAACAGCTGGTATTTCAAAATGCCTCTAGTCTTAAATATGACTTGTCAAAGCAAAATAAGAGGAAAAAAAAAGGAGCTCCAGATGATGCCAAGTACACTAAAAAGTGCAGGGGAAGAAATTAATAGCCATTTGATAAACTGCACGTCAATTCATACTTCTCTGTGAAATTGAATTTTTGAAATACTGAAATTATAATGTAAGGTAGTACTAAACATTGCTATGAAGTATTATGGAATGAGATGTAAGTACTGCAATGCTGTTTCACAGCAACAGAAAGAAGAACAATAAAATCAAAGGTTTTTGATGGGGGATTTTGTTCAGTTTGGTTTAAAGAAGTAGCGTACAATTTTAGTATTGGGGGAATAAGAGTTCAAAAGTTTTACTTTATGTAGAGGTGTCAGTTTAAGATAAAACTGCCAGTGATCTAATAAAACAACACATGTTCCTCTGTACTCGGACACCCATACAAACAGGGCACAAGCCAGGACTTTGCTGCCTGCTCCAGATGGTGACACACTCGGGTCTGGACAGTTACTGCCCTCTCCCCCGGCATGTGGCAGCCAGCACACAGCGGGGAGCACACCCCAGCGCTTTTCCTCGGCAGCCACACGCGCTCGTCCTGGGTAGCGCCAGCTCTGGGTCAGCTGCTGCTCAGGGAGCCAACACTACCTCAGCGGAAGGGTCTCCTCTCTTTCGCCAATATCCAAGAGTGCTCTGGAAGCCCTTCGTGCCCATGCCTGTCACCAGCCTGCCTGCTGCTGCTCCCCAACACCCACACCAGTGGAAGCCAGGCCCAGCTGCGCCAGGTCCCTGCCGGCATCGCCGGGATGGACGCACCACCACACTCCCTGCAGGGTCTGCCCTCACCCCTGGCAGCTGCCTTGCCTCTCTCACACCTTGCAGCCCCTTCTCTCCTTACCCTCTGTATTTCCTTCTTTACAGCTATGACTTCATCAACTCTTTTGACCTTCAAAGGAGAGCGGAAAGAGATGCACATGAGAAATCCAAGACCCTCTATCTCCCCAGTGCACAAGCTGTACTGTTGTTTTTGCTAACACAGGCTAATGTGCTGCAGCCTGGCAAATAACCTCCTGCACCTCACAAGGCCTAAGGCAGCATGTTACAACAGAGACTGGCATGCCAGCAATGATAAAGCCACTATCCATTATCATTAAAGAATAACACAGCACATCCAGGATTGGTTTTCTGTACTTATCTTGCGAAATATCAAAATTCTTAAGTGTCTTGCTTGCTGATACCCTTTTCAAATCAGCTTCCTAACTTCTTATGACCATTCTCTCTAGTTAATAGTTTCCCTTGATTATATCCCCCTATTTTTTATATACACATCTCTCTTCTTTAACCCTTTTGTTTTTTTCATAAGCAGTCCTTCAACTTGACACTATCACAGGTCTCCCACTTTTGTCAGACAAGACTCAGAAAAAAACTTGGATTTTCCCACATGACATAGCAGCGTGCCACACACAGGCATTAATTTGTATCATCCGCTGCTGGCAGACACTATAGCCTCTGTGAGAAACTGGCATGAATATTTTTTCTATCCGTGCATTACATAGCTGCCAGCACACCAAAACTTTGTGCAGAAGGGAACATTCGAGACACCTCTTGGCAAGGTGCATATGCTGCGTTTAATAACTACGATAAACATAACACGTAAAATAAGCTTCACAATAGAGTACAACTACAGTTTTCCCTTCCCCTGACCAAAAAATAAAAAAAAAAAACAAAAAAAAAAAAACTATGTGAATCAATTAAAATCATTACATCAGTTTTCAAGAGCTATTTTCTTCACTTTCTTAAGGCAGGAAGAATTACCTAGGAAAACCAGGTCACTACTTTTTCATCAGTCTTTTCTTAGAACAAAACAAAGGTCATATTAAGGTTTTGCTTTGAACAAATATTTGTTCAAAATATTTTATCAAGTCCAACATATAAGATATGCATAGGTACACATAACTTATACATAGATAAATATACCTTTTATGGATAATATATCTTACAGCAAATATAGCCTTCATTTAAATGAATTATGGAAATAAAGTTTAATGTGGTGAAGATGTTAAGTGGACCAAAGTACCAGCAAGTAAGCAAAGAGACTGAAAATATTTGAAAAGCTAAAAAAATATTTTTAAAATAACTGAATTATTTTAAACATATGTGAATATACAGTCAGATTCAAAGAATTCAAGAATAGGGGGCAGTTAAATACATCTCTTGTTTCTACACTGACAAGAACTGAATCTATTTCTATACTCTCGTTCAAGCCCAAGGAGTTTTACAGCTTCAGAGAAACAGCATTAACTTAAATGTATCTTCGTGGTATTTGCTAGCACCTAACATAACAAGAAAACACAGCACACACCCCTGCGGGGAGCTTACAGAGGGCTTGCACACCCAGGGCAGGAGATCAGGGTTGTCACCTGGGGGGAATGGGGAAGCTCCAAGACAAAGGCAGGATCAGAGGGAACAGGGAGGTTTGTCTCACTCAGCCCACCCACATCCTGAGACTACCTGATACCACTGGAACCAAGAAAAATAAACTCCTGCACAAAAGCACTGTCACCACACCAAAATATGACATGGATGACAAAGATAACCAACTTCCTTTGGACAATATGGTCACACCAAAAAAAGTAACTCCCTAAAATTACAAAGTACTTGAACTTTTAATACTAAGTGAGGGATATTTTGTTTATTTTTATTAGAACAATAGGAAATAGTTATTTTTAATATTTAATCTATGTCAACATCCCCTTTAGGTAAACTCCCATGTCAGTATTGCATTAAGTGCTGCTTTCCTGTTTAGCAATCTCTCACAAGTTAACTAAATGCCTTGCAAAAACCATTTCAAAACTAGCTTGCAAAGTATTAAAGATAGAAGACAAGCATTAAACAGATGACATCTTCTGCAAATCCATCATAATCCATTGGTTTAGGTTTTACATTTCTGGTGATAAATTACTTAAGTTCTTGTCTGATGATGATTAAACGTTAGGATTAGTACTTTCAGTTATGGATCACATCTATTTTTATTACTTTCACCAGCTTACATTAGCCAAGAGGCAGCATCTGAGGCAAGTGAATGACTACAGTGAACAGCTCTGAAGACAGAGACGCTGAGCTTCAGTGCTCCATCCTCTGTCTCACTGTCACCAGGGACTGATGCTCCACTTCAGGGGAGCCCTGCAACACACCAGCACACCAGTCACACCTCCCTTATTCACGTTTAGCACATTCCCTCTTCCAGTTCCATTCCCAGCAGCTACAGTGTCTGTTTGGTGCCTGCAATAAGACCACTTTCACAACACTAACTGAATCAGGCAGGCTCCCCTACAGTTAAAGGCCAAAAGCTATTATTTGATCCATCTCTTATATTTCCTTTTCTGATGGCACACACACAGGTTCAAGCAACTCAAGTTGCTAGCTCGTCAGAGTTCAAACAGCAAAGTGAGTTTGAGCCTTGACACAAGAGCTCTTAATAGAACCAACATTTTCCTGTTCTGTTCAAAGTGAAAAAAAAAAAAAAAAGCTGGACATGCATGTCCCTGAACGTGAATTTCCAAACTCTTACAAAGCCGATGTGTAATTTTTCACAGGGGACCTCACACCAAGACACACCATCTTCTCAGACAGGAGCTCAGCAGCACTGAGCTGGCTGAATCCAGAAGAGAAAGGCTCACTGCAGGATGCTTAGCTTTTTAGCTTTTATACATGCAAGCCTTATACTTTTAACATCTGAGGTTCACTTTCTGGGAAAGTAAGTGACTGAATCAGCTCCTGTTTTTCAAAAGACAACTTCCACTAACCAAAGATACATATTTTCATAAGCATACAGTAATGCAGATGAAAACAGCCACCATTCAGTAGGTTGAAACCCCAGTGTTTCACAGCCTAAAACCACTGAGACATTTTTCTTGCACAGGCATTATCTCCAAAAAGGTAAAGGGGCAGAATCCACAGATCTCAAACACATAAAACAGCCCACCCACGAGTACAGCTGTGACACAAGGTACATGGCTGGTGATGGGACAACGGCACGTGGTTCGCCATGCTAGCCAGCCCATAAAACACGCCCCATGCCATTTGGTCAAGCATGTTTGTGTGGCAATGCTGGCTGAGCATCATCAATCTCCGTTTCTACTCCTGCCCCAGCAAAGCAACAGTGCTCCTGTCTGAATCAGGCTCCACTAAAAAGCAGCACCTGGCACCACAGCATCAGTCACAATCACTCTGCACTTTTGATGTGGCTTATAAGGGGTTACCAAGGACTACCAGGCAAAGCTGATGAGCATCACTGATGTGTGATCTGCCACATTTATTCTGCAAAAATAAATATGTAGCAAAATAGAAAATACTTGATACTTATATCAGATGACTGACACCTACTCCCAGATCTGCCTGAGGCACCACCTCTCACCTTCCTGTTCTTTGGAGCTGCTGCATTTGTAAGTAGCCATGAAAACTTGGTTCATAGAGAAAGGCCAGACAAACATCAACTGCAGTAAGAGACAAGGCCAAAATCAAACAGCCTGCCCTCAACGAGGCCCATTCATGGAGCCTTCATCCACCCTTCTCAATCTCTGTATTGATTAAACACTGTGCAGTAAGAGTCCCCTGACCCATTCTAAGACTTAGTGGAAGAAAACAACAGATCAGGGAGTTCAGGAGCTGCAGCTCAGTTCTAGAAGATGAGGAATAAGGGCCAGCTAAGAAATACAGGCACAGCAGCAGTTTCAAGACAGACTCTGCAGTCAGTAGCCAAGACAATTTCCATCCTAATGACAACCCTGCTCTGCCTCCAGTGCCCGTAACTCAGGACAAAAATCTACCATGATGCACATATAACCCCTTATAAATTTACTGACAAGTACTATTCTGACAAAACTCACAGCTTAGGGCACAACTCCAAGCAGACCTCACCAACTGAACAATCTTCAAGCTACTGAAACTTTTCCAGAAGTTATTAGTACAAGCTCTTTACACTACCAGCCACAAATTATAAGCAACTGGCAGAATTTCAATTTCAACAACTTTTGAAATTTATGCTTGAGTGATCATTTCCAGCAGAAAGGGTGTCTGCTTTTCAAA
This sequence comes from Tichodroma muraria, assembly GCA_013390105.1. Taxonomy (NCBI): domain Eukaryota; kingdom Metazoa; phylum Chordata; class Aves; order Passeriformes; family Sittidae; genus Tichodroma; species Tichodroma muraria. The sequence goes on along the minus strand of WAAG01008641.1, from coordinate 54,413 downwards.
AACCCCACAGAACCTCACCAAGATCACCTAATCTTGAACTCGCAGAGCACAGAGGTAATATTCCCAGTAAATTCAACACTATGTAGAGTTATCTATTATAGATTTTGATCCAGCAACAGTTCCCTTTGGTCAAAGGGTAAAATTGGTGTAGGTCAGAGAAACGCATCTCTGGAGAGAACATTCTGCAGCACTGTGGAGTGCAGGTACCTCAGGCATACAGCTGACAAAGAGATAACTGTTGTAATACAAGATCTACAGTTATAATCCGTAGTTCAAACATACTTTGAGAAATAAATATTAATCTTGATTCCCAAAACTGCTCTAACAAAGAAGACAACAGAGCATTTTGATAACTTAGATTTAGTAGACAGAAGGAATCCACCATGGTTTACATTTATCAAAAATAAAATTAACTAATAGTGCTCCAGAAAATCAACATGAATCTAGAATTCAAGTTGGTGCAATGACTTAGCCATCTCAAAAATACTGTGTAATATCATAACAGCCCATTTCTAGTTCATAAAAAAAATACCATATATAACTCAAGGCTCTGGTTTAGCAAGTGCTGAAAGTCACAGGTTGTAATGGTGCAGAGAAAAAAAACTGAACTGGATTTCTACCACTAAGAGAAGCCCACCCCTCGTGCTCCATCACTCAGATGAAGTATCGCCTCTGCATATGCCATTCAAGCAGGCACTTGAGCTGTCAAGTACACAGAGATAGCCTCTGTACTATTCACATCTAGTGCAAGAGTCTCAGAGCTTTGCCTCTGACTAGCTGAACTACGTTTTGCCTTTTAGCACTCTGAACTTCCAGAAAACACCACCTTGGAAGTAAGACATAGCTGCTAAAAGAAAGAATTAATAAGAAATAAAACAACTGGGTTTATAAGCAATCATTGACAGAGACATGGACACAGTAGCATAATTTGCTCTACTGCTTTTTGCCAGCACCCTCAATGTGAACGGCAATTTGTATTACTATGAATCAAAAGGAGAATCACAACACTGAAATGTTACAGTGTATCCGTTTCTCGATGTTTTAAAACACATGACAGGCTCAGAAGTTAGCTTCCTTCCAGACAACATCTGCTTGGCTGCCACCGTCTCTGCCGAGGCAGAGGTGTGCACAAAGCAGTGACAGGAAGTCAAGTATATATAGGCTCTTCTTGAATTATTAATATAATCTTATCTCAATATCTGAAACCAACTTTATGAGTCACAGTAACAAAACATCAGTCCAAACTAAAAGCCGCATTTAAAACAGGGCTGAATCAGGAATTACACTTAGGCATTAAATAATGATTCCAAATACCAATGTAAAAAAATAATAAAAAAAGGCCCGAATTAAAAAAATATAATTAAATAAAAAAATAGTACTACACAGGCAACCAGCTATCAAGATCACGATTTCTCATTACTAATCACTCCTCTCCATTCAACTCCGTAAGTCACAAAAAGCTGGGAAGAGCAGCTGACTGGCGCTACCAGGGCCTCTTCACCCCCCGCTTCCCAAAGCCCCTGTCCTGCCTTCGCCGCTCCGGGCGGGCTCAGCTCCCCGGCCACGCCGGCCCGGCCCGGCGTCCTCCGCCGCCCTCCCTCCCCACCAAGGTCCCTAGGAGTAGCCAGAAAAACTGGAAGCAAGAGGCCGTTTGATTTGTAACCCGCTCACATTAACCAGTAACGCACGCAGATGTTAAATTGCTGACCCTGGGACTACTGCGGGAACTTCTCCTTAGCACGGCCGCCCCAGGACGGGCCCGGGGGACTCCCGCCCCAACCACCTCCGGCTGCGGGCGGCGAACCTTCGCGGAGGTTTCGGGAGCCGCCAGCCCGGTGCTGCAGCTGCCCAGTACCCTGTCCCAGCAGCCGGGACGGGACGCGCGGAGCCCGGGCTGGCCGGCCGCACCGCGCGGGGAAGGCGCCCGGCGAGGACTGCCCCGGGTCGGAGCCGCGCT
>WAAG01008641.1:2452-51373 GCA_013390105.1 Tichodroma muraria | reverse complement strand
GAAGCAGGGTGGAAAACTGTCTTTTCCAAAAAAAAAAAAAAAAATTCACTTAAAAGGACACAAAAGCTGTTCAGGGTGAGAAAGCCTTCCAAGAGCAAAATATTAACGTGGTTATTCAAGATAGTCCACAATTATTCCTGGTTTCCACATCTCCTCAGTTAAAACCATGACACTTATTGCTGTCTGAGCTCAGAATAATCCCACAAATCCTTTTAATAATTTATGAAAGAATTAATACAGACATTATGGAATCCATTTCAGAAACTGAAGCCTAGCAAGTGATTTGCATGTTTCAGCAAGGCTAATATGCTAATTCACTTTTTTTCCTGTCTTTAAACAGGCAGTATGTCTGTTATTCCAGGGATTTTCCTGAGCAGCCACTGGCTGCAGAACATGCCACGTGCTCACCATTTTGCATTGCACGCACCGAAAAAGACAAAGAGCATCATGGCCCAAAATGTAGGATCCAGCTCCATAATCTGTAAAGCCAGCGCCACCACCCAGCAGGGATGGAATGAGACAGGTGTGACTTGTTACCTCGTTAGAAGGCACAAGTGCTGCTCAAGGTCATCTGGAAGCTGCGTTTTTTTCCACTCTTAAAGATGCACAAAGTTGCAAACACCTGGCTTCGTTTTCAGCCCTCTGCATGAATTATGGAGGCTGGCAAACCAAAGAGGCTCCTGGGTCTGACCAGTGCAGAAGGACCTCACAAAGCCGCTCTGACACGTCAAAGACATTTTAACTGAATGCAAACTCCACTTAGCAGCAGTTTTGCATGAATCAAAGGAGAGATCCCTTATTCCAAAGGACTGGTGACAGTGCAGCTGAGCATTAAATCTCGAAAATAATCTTACATGGGAGAGTGTGACATTAGGTTGAGTTGCCTCAGTAGTGCCTCCTTCTCAGCAGTTCCCTCCTGCTCCGTGGCTGCCTGGGTAGTCACAGCCACACAGCCCCCATTTCTCAGGAAATGTGGATTTGTCGTTTAACAACCTCAGCCCAAACACTAGGTCACCAGTAACAGGTACCTCTGCCTCCTCAGACCAACATTTGATTGCTTTATGCCTGAGCAGCTGGAGGAGAGGGCAGGTTGCAACACAAGCATGCTATCAAAGTATCAGACTGCTTGCAACCAAGCAGAATTACAGAGAACTTCATTCCTAATTTAAATCAAAAGGCACTGAAACCAACAGTCTGTACTGTGATCATTTGGATATCATCATCCATCAAAATGAATGTAGAGCAGTTTGAGCAAGACTAGAATAAACACTTTCTCGTAGAAATATATTTTTATCTATGACATGTATGAACTGATAAGTAAGAATTCAATTGCACCCACAAGCTATCCACTCTCAGGCTGACAACAAGCATAAAACTGAAGCAAATGCAGAAAGCAGAAAAGCAAAATAGATAAAAGAAACAGAAAACCATCTTCACTATATTATCCACATCCCCACTTCAGCTGCCTCCAGCCAGGATTGGTGGTATAGCACCCTGAAAGCAGCATGAACAGTTGGGATGCCTTTGCAGAGATACCAGGAAAACGCATGCTGCTCTGATTCATAAAGAGCAAGAAAAACACTTCAGGCTGGTTGCTCAAACCCATCTAATCTTTTTTACGTGGTTATTAGGAGCAATCCAACATTCCTTAATCTAAAATTTACATCTAAACAATACATATGCTTTAAAGGTGATGGTTGAAATTCTAACTATCTGAGAAACATACACTGTAGTTTTAAATTGTTTCTAAGTCGTAGGATGTTATAGTGCAATATTAGAATGAAATTTCATTGCAAACACTCTGGTTTTTCTGCTGTATCTCATGTAATGAACTGAGTGACATTCTTCCAAATGGATGAGAATCCATACAACCATACAAATTCCAGAAAAATAGTTCTCTAGAAGAGTTACATGCTTAAGAAAAGGGAAGGGGCAAATGGAGTCAAAGCTGAAATTCATGGTCAGCACAGTCATGCCACAGCAGAAGTCAGAAATAATTGCACATTCACTTTTCTCCTCTCAGAGTACTCTTAACTACCCTCTTCAGCCTCCTACATTGTCCTCAGTCACTTATTGGAAGGGGGTCAACTTTTCTTTCAATCCTAAAATTTGTTTCTGTTCAAAAGTTACTTTTACATGGGTTTTTTTGTTTGTTTGGGTTTTTTTCTGCTATTAATAGATTAAAAAAGAGAAAAAAAAATCTATACCTCAAATATGAAGACCTTTAAATTAGCCAGTTGCTGAAGATACACTGGAAGTTAGTTCTATTTCCATCCTGTTCTTTTCCCTGTACTCCATGGATGTATCTGTATTGAAAGAGGGGCTGATTTTCAATCACTTCAGTCCGTCTTCTATAGTTTCATTAGGACCAATCTGGCACATATTGTGAAAATCTAAGCTGAGAGACCAATGTTAAACATTTTTTTTAATGCATCATTAAGCCATTTGCTGATGCGTTTTTTTCCTTTGGATTTTCTATTACAAAAATATATCTCAAATGAACAGCAAGTCTGAAGGAGAATTGTTCCCCAAATGGGACACAAAACACCAAGGTTTCGCATAGTTTTTCTCTGCTTTCAGGAGACAGCTGTCTCCTTACTGGGGACATTACCATAATTTTTTTCTTTATTTGTATCCTGTACTGCATCCTATGAAGGCGGCACCTTTCCAATTCTTTTCTTGTTTCTTTACTTGGAACAAACAAACAAACCCACCCTACCTCCATTTGTTTAATAAGGGGCACATTTGCAAGCTTCCTGAAATAATTACTTCCTGGTGTCACCACAGTTGCATTTAAAATAGTTGTATTTCTCAGCTTGGAGAAAATTAATAAATGAAATACAAAAAGTAATAAATCAATACATGTACACACTCTCTGCTTCAGTTACTCTTGCAGATATAATAGTGGTCATGAGCCCCAGGCACAAACCCAGTTTGTGCAAGGTACCAAACAAAGATAACAAAATGGTAGATCTTTTCCCAAAGAGAAGATGCTCACTTCCTTTTCCTATTCACTCCCTTAACCAATGGACTCATCAGTTCTGGTGCTTAAAGTTTTCCTGCCTTTTGATGATTGCTCTCGAGTGCATTTTTAAACGCTACAAGCTGAAAGAGGTGCAAGCACAAGCAAAGAACTGCCCTCATTCGTGGGTACAAGAGGCCCACTAAAGCCTTGGCTGAGCCAGCCGTGCTCAGGGCTCACGTCCCAGTTAGACCCACTCAGTCACATCAGTAAAAGAACTGAGTTTCGCGACATCTGCGAGTGAAAATTCGTAGTCTTGTGTCTTGGCCATTTGCATCTTTCTCACATTTGGATACACATTGAACTACTACAGCTCCTGGCCAGGAAGCCTCCCTTGAGCCTCTTTCCTTTTGGCAGGATGGGAATAACAGGCAGGTGGCTGCAGTCCAGGATTTCATAAGGAGCCTGCTTATCTTGCAGTACAAGCAAATGAGGGTAAGATCGCTGACCAGAATCCTTCAGTAATTTCTGGCTGCTGCTGCTGCAAATGAGTATCAGCATGGATCAAGATCTTCCAGATGTATCTGGCTGCATCCTACAGCTACAGGCTCCAGTTTCAGAATTACTTTAGGAACTTTGCAGCAGAAAGTGAAAAAGCAACACTACTTGCTTCTTATTAATAATTTGTTTGTGTTACTGTCTTACACTGCAATACCACCTGAATTTCAGCAAAGCATTATGTTTTATTTAAAATAACTGTTTCAAGTAATCATGGAAGAAGTTATAAACAACTGACCTGAAATCTAAATGAAGCATTGAAAACAAAAGAAAAATTATACAATGGAAATAAAGAGTAAGGGGATGTGTGGAGTTCAGTATTGAGTTTAGTTTTCATTAAAAATCGGGAAGATGCAAAGAAATAATTTGATCTATCATTGTACAGGTAGTTATAAACTGCAAGGAATTCTAGATGCTAATACACCAAATGAACACCAAGATACTGTTTTTAGCAAAAAATTGCCTGAATACATAAAATGCATCTGAGCATTTGAGGAATCAGTGATGCTGCAAGAGAAGATCCATCCAGACCAGTCAATGTGAAAATAAGACACTAAAGCAGTCAACTGAAACTTCAACTCTTAGTATGATTATTTGGAAGTTAGCTGTTAGAGATAGGCAGTCTTTTTAAGAGCTGAAGGCATTGGCTTTCCTCTTCTGGCAAAAAAACCTCCTTTTTAATGAAGTTAATGGAAATTTTATCCCATTTTACTGTCCAGAATCCTGTTTTGAACTCCTAAAATAGGATGTTTGATTTCCAGAAGGCCAAGTTTCAGCTTTCTAAAAACCTTTCATACAAAAGGAGAAAGGTGTTGATGCACCACCTGTTTGTGCTGAAAAACAGGGAAGCCAGATTCAGGCAGCCACTCACCTCCTGCCAGTGGGAAACCGTAGCATTTATGACAAGGAAAACACAGGCAGGCAAAAGGAAATTCTCCTCTACTACTTTGTGTGTTTTAACCAAAACATCAAAAAGACTTCCTAAGAATCCAAACAACTTGATGTAGTAAATAAAATAGTAACCTCCCTCCTGTTTTTTCCCCCAGTTCATCTCCATTTCTCATCTTCCACAGGTTGTTTCCAACAACCTGAGGATGATTTCAAGGCAAACCCAAATCAGATTACAGGATTAAAGGATAAAAAATTCCCCTCTTCCCAAAAGACAGAAGGAAGAGAGATGCTGACAAAAATAATTTTGTGGTCTCAGCTGACAAGAAAGTGGTATTTTTATCAGAACTCAAGGTGTTCAAGTACATATAACCAAGATATGAAAAGCTAGAAACTGGCACAAGTAAACCCTAAAGCAAGGATGGGGGTGGGGGTATGTTTTTTCATAGTCTATTCAGCACCCAGAACCAAGAACCCAGAAAGGTTTTCCTGCATGAAAAAAGGGATCAATTACTGAAAGTGTGACACTTACAGGAAACACTGTGCTCTGGATGAGGTCTGAATATATAGAAAACCAAGAAAAAACTTGACATTAAAATAAAAGGTCTCTATCTACCTAAAGTTTGGGAAAAGTGACAAGTCCCATTCATGAAATACATACTCAAACAGTGAAAGAATATCTGGAGTAATGTTTCTAACTCTATCACTAATAGAATATTTATTTTAAAATTACTACTATTAGCAATTGAATTTTTCATATCCGAAAGGCACAATTTACTAGCAGCCTCTAGTCTCATGCTGTGTTAACTGCAAGAATAAATAGGGCAGCCACACAGAATCTGAGACACTGTTCCAGTTTTCCGTTTACAATGTTAAATCTGTATTTACATACTAATCTAAGTTCAGTAAATAAAAGTTGCCTTTCATACTTACGAGGTATAAGTATTAATAAATTTGAATAGAACACTCAAATTTATTTTTCGAGAATTCAGCAGGCAAAACATTTCTAAACACTCAGTAGGCAGTAAAGCTTCATCTCTTAAACAACCATACTTCTCACCTCAAGAATAAAGAGCATAAATATTCCAGAACATTCTGCTACCTACCTTTTTTTAACCTTTTATAAGTGAGTGTACCTGGTTATTGTTTGTCTAATGAGGCTGGGCCAACACTAGACTGCAAATCAGCAGAGATTTAAGAGATAAGGGGCTCTTTATTCAGGCGATTAGCATTGAATTTGCAGCAGCATGGACAACCCTGGTAACAAACATAATAGCCACCATGGAACCTTCAGAAAAATAAACCATCACAAGCTCAGGCCAGAATCCTCAGATGTTCTCTGACTTTTGTATACTTCCATTCCCGCACGCTCGGTTTTAGACATGGTGTGAGACCATGAGACCNACCTTGTTAATAAGACCAGTAGTGTCCTAAATCAGCCACAGAAAAGACATTGACAAAAATTATCCTCTATCTTGAGTCATCATATCCCATCCACAGTGTTGATACCAGAACCTCCCCAGTCCTGGCTGAGAAATATTGCTCTTGGGATAAAACTATCAGAGTGAAATAATGATTTAGAAACAAAAATATTGAAATTCAGATCTACTGTATGATTAATGTTAGAAATTAATTACACTGCTCTCACTATATTAGAAATAGTGGTAGATGTGTGCCAACGTAAGGCTCTTCAGATTTACCCATCCCATGAAAGTCCCAAGTGGCACGCGTGAGAAGTATGCCCCTCATTTAACTGCATCTCTTCATGCAGCAGTGGAAAGTGAACTTCATAATATCTGAATAAAGACAAAGAGGCACACTGAGAAGCTTCTCATGAGTTCATTTCCAGATATAGTATACCTTAAAAGATCATGAAACTGCTGTGGAGAAGAGAGAAGTTGCTTTGGAAGCAAGGTGCATCTAGAGCTTAGGCTTATATGAGCTGATGTCAGTGGTCCATGTGGCAAACCCAAGGCATAAAGCTATTTCACCTTCTCTCCCTTTTTTCTTAAAAAGCTGTACCAGGACTAAAATAGGAGTGCAGGTCCATTACTGCCTGCAAAAATTCCTACAGTTAACTCTAGCCTATCTATAAACTTGTTTTGTGTCCTGTCCATCTCATCCTCAAGAAAGTGAGGGATTGCCAGAAAACAGCTCAGCAAAGAAGTAAAAGTGTACTTCTGGAATGCAACAGTAAAGAAGCAATACTCTCTGTTAGAATGCAGGTTGTATTAAAGGCACAGTAAACACAAACACAGCTTCCTTTAAAGAGCTTGTGAAGGTAATATGGACTTGAATCCAGCAAGCCAAAGGTCTAACCACCCCCAGGTATAGCAGAGGTGTCTGCTGAAGGACTGATCTAATAGGCAAAACTGAAAGTAAATTCAGCATCCAAACATAGCTTAACTTGCCTCTCATTTTTATTCTTCCATGTTTCCTGAAGTCAGACCTTCTTAAATCATTACAGCTTGCACACAAGGTTCAAGCAAAGAAAACAAAGCTGAAGTTAAACCACCTGCGTACCACACTGCAGCACTTCCCCCACACACACCCCGTGTAAAAGGCCACTTTACAAAACAGCCTGAAAATGTCAATACCCCAAGCACAATTTTAATGGCAATAAATGTTTTTACGGCATCAAAAGGCTTCAGATACAAATTAGACAAACTGATGCAAAGTACGCTTTTTAAAGGAATAAAAACATGCCAGTAACAGAAAGACAGAAGTACGACCAGCACAAATTCAACCCCAGCAAATCCTCTCAAGCATGAACTGGAGCAGAATTTGATGCTGCAATCACAAAAAAATATATTCTCCCTTGCTCCAAGGGAGAGTTGTTCCTACCAATTCAGTTCCCAGATTGCTGTGTTATATTGCCTCCTTCACTGGGTTTACAAGCAGGATGTACAAAAGAATGCAGTTGGAATCACAGAGTTTGATTTGTTGGCTCTTACTTCTCTTGTTCCCAGGGAGATACCAAAAAGCAAATGAAGCATGGGCAAGGACCAAGCAAAGTTCAGGCAGTAGAGAAGCTGTTCTGGCACACAGTCCCCGGAGCAGGAACAACGCTGAGCAGGCAGGAGGCCGAGCACCCGGCTGGCCATTAAGAAGCCCTGGAGGCATGCAGAACACCTGAGGAAGTGATGCAAGGCAAATGATCAGCCATTCCCAAAAGCCAGGCTTTAGTCTCGGGGGGAACTAATGGCTCCCAGGTGTCTCAGCCAGAGATTAACTGCTCTGGCACCAGTTGTGCTAACTAAACCTCCTCGAACAGAATTCATGTGGGCTTACTGAGGTTGGGTGTCTTAATGGGATACAAGATAGGTTAAACTCGTCTGAAAGCTGTTCTTGGAGTGTTTTGTGATTGGCAGGTTTTCTGCAAATTTATCTGCCCTGCTAGTTTGTCAACATCACCCTCATATGGAAATAAAGGGGTTTGATTTTTTTCAAACACTTTATGTGTTATAAATGCAATAATACAAGGATTTGTAGTGATCCAGAATCATGGAGAATTATTGGTACTACACTGATAATTGATGTCTTTAACTCCACCAGCTGTGACATTCATTCCCTGCCGCTGGAGACAGCTGAACTATGGACAGCAGTCACCCGGGAGCTCTTTTTTGCAGGCGGTGCATATGCAAAGAGTCTGCCATGAATCTGTAAAGACACCTGAAAAGAAGCACGTTCCAGCCACCCGGGTGGTGAAATGCGCTGTGTTTGAGCACAGCTGATAAGATGCAATTCAGCTGTTGTTTGGCTGGCTAAGTAAGCGCTGCCTTGCATGGCAATGTCTGATAATGAGGTCCCAACCCGTAGCTCCGAATTCCCGCCAGTCTGCAAGGATGAGAGAGAATTTACAAATCCACTATGGTAACAGGAAAGAATGCAAAATGGATTTTCAAAGGACACAAAATTGACACAAAAGTATATGCACAATGATATGCTTACAGTGTACTTTTGCTCTACAATTAAAAATTAAATAAATATTTCCAATAGGATGACCCATCTACCGCCATTTCCTCCAAAACGAGAGTGTGGCAAGCATTGAGTTGTACAGATCTAAGCAAGTTCCCCTTCTAGATGACTACGACACTGGAAATGTTTGGCATGGCCTTTCACCCACTCTTGAGAAGGTGTCCTCTGGCACTCTCAGGTGGGAGCTGTGCAGCACAGCCCACAGCCACCTGCTCATGTGCCCTCGCAGGGCCACGGCTCCTCGCCGCCCGCTCCAGGTCCCCAGCCAGCCAGCACAGCTTCCAGGGACAGAGTGCCGCACAAGTCAGCCTCCGGTTGTGCAGGATTATATTCTGAAGACAGCCTCAACCTTGTCTTGGCTTCCTACTGTGGGATGGCACTCGGAGTGATGAAGGATTAGCCAACTACAGAGCCATATTGGCCCTTTGGATGTCACGTTTCTCCACAGTGCTCTAAAATGCAGGACTGAAGAAGACAACAGTCTTCTGTGGCAACACTCACCATACAAAAGCCACAAATTTCTGTTCAATTTACCATTAACTATTTTTAAATATTTCTTGGCATATAAGAGGTGTTTGTTTATATTTTTTTGGAATTCAGGTACCCATGAAAGCAAACATCAGAATTTCCTTTCCATTTTCAGGATGCTTTGCTCATGGAGTTTAGCATAAATCTCAGTTTCCTTTCAAAGACCCCAGGCAACACATGTACTTTTTTGGAGGGGGTTGGTTTGGGTTTTTTTCCTAAGAGTGGAGGTGGACACCTGGGGAGAACACACAAGAAATCTCATGTAAGCAGTTAGCGTCTGGTTGCTCATTTCGTGTTCAGGGCCCACTGCTAACAACCCTCTGTATGTGTCCATGGCACTTGTAGATACTGAGATAAATTTATCCCTGGTGAAAAATGCTAATTTCAATAATTATACTAGGCATGAATTTGAGTTCCTATGTCCTTTCAAAATGAGCCTGTTGGGATTACAGGACTGCAGTTAAGCTCAGATATAACAGCAAGATCAAGGCCACAGCTAGATCACAATTACAACTGAGAAAAACAAATGCACTAATGAGCTGCCAGCCAAACATATGAAAATGAAGAGCAATTTTAAGTATCAGCTATTTCTAACAGCATGCTCATACTTGGACCTCAGATACCTTAAACAATCTGGAAGTTCAGCATAATGATTACTCTAAAAAAGGAGAAAAAGCCCATGTGGATAATAGCTGTTAGGAGACAGTTACATTTTCAGCAGATGGTAAAAAGTGTCAGTTTGAGGCAAAATATAGATCTCCCTTCTGTTGAATAATTAATGAAAAACTCCTTCCCCTTTATAGCCATCGTAACTGTGACTGAATGGTCTCCATTTAATAAGGCCTCATATACGAGCTCAAGTCATCTCTTACAATCAGATTTTTTTCCAGGGCTAATATCCACCGTGCTCTCTCCCTCTCCTGAAACTCCTCCACAGGACAAATTCTGTTGTGTGTAATCAAGCAGAGCTTCCAGTGACAGTAATCAAGGCAGTTCGATTTAGCAGTACAGCCTCCTTTTATTAGATAAATCCTGACTCCACTGAAGGCAGCTGAAGCCTTTACATTGACTTGAGCCACACAGACATGCCATGTGCTGAGTTCTCCCTCTTCAATGAACTGTATCCTTCTGCTGTTTTACACCAGGACAAAGGGTAATTTTCTCAGAAACAATCCTATTTTCAAATATTTGAATATATTCACTGGAAATGTTCAAATACACCTGAACTAAAAATATTGATAATGCAAACAGCTCTGATTTCAGGGATAGTATCCTAATGTTTAGAGCTTCTTACAGTACCAACTGCCATGAGCTACTGCCATTCCGTTCATACTGCACGTGTTTCATAACAGAAGGAGAATCTGGGAGCCTAGGAAGACAGAAAAAAAAAAAAAAAAGGAGAAAGTGAGATAAAAAATGGATAAAATTGAGAAGAAAAGGAGGTGGTCAGAGAAAGGCGAAGGGCACAAGAGATTATGCCCTAACTCACCACAAACTGAAAGACTCTGATTTGAACAAAGTGGTGGGGCCAGTCATGGAAGGACATTTGAAGCCAGCAGGTCAATGCCTGACTGTAGTGCCAGCCCAAGCAAAGCATGAGCAGAGGGGAAAGCACCCGCTTCATACTTTCTCTTAATTAATGCATTTAGCTACAGTATTTGTCACAAAGTATTGGGTTTGTGCAACCCTAGCACTAGTAGGAACTCAAAGCAGTTGTCAAATTATGTGTGTACTCGGAGATTTAAGACCCAAAAGTTACCTTTGTCTCTACAGGCAGGGCAGGCAAACCCTTAGAACCACATGAGGCAGACAGCAGGGAGCTGCCAGCTCAGCAGAGCCTCTGTCATACTTTGAATCTCGACTCTGGCTCTCCCCCACTGCCAGTGCTTGCATCCCTGCCAGCTACAGCCCCCAGGATCTCAGGGAATCTAGCTGTTTTCTGGTAAAGGCTGCAATTGCTACAGGGCTAGGATAGAGTGGTGTGGACTGCTTGCATTTCCTTACGAAGCTGAGATCACAATTAAGGGTTGTTTCAGTGCAAAGTTATCTTTTTTTTAAAACCAGGGCATTACTGCTTTTCCTCACCAGTAAGGGATGACTGTGGTCCTGGAGAGAAGGCAACATTTACAGTGCAAAAATGGAAAAGAAGGCAAGAGGCACAATTGTTCACTTCTGGTTGAACTACGTGAACCCAGTGGTGTGGCGCAGGATACTGCACTGAGCTCATGTTCTTGCTACTTTAAAGGTTTGTAACTAGGGAAAGAGAAGTTAGTTCATTCATGTTCACGCAGGGCAGGCAGATGGAAACCAGACCTTTTCTCCTCTCCTTGCTGCCTCTCAGCTCTGGGGCAAGACTCCAGAGTCCTGAGGCATTGCTGCCACAGGGGAACAGCCAGTTCACCAGAGCTCACGAGCAAAACAACACTCATCACCGGTTTATGGCAACAAACACTGGTGGGTGAGATGAAGCTTCCATGTTCCATTTTACATTCACCTTAGCTTCTGCAATTAATGACAAAACATGGTTTCACATCAGAGGGCATTTCATTCAGTCAGTCCATGCATGCAAAAGTCCTTCACCACAGCAGAAATGTAGTACAGAAATACAAGCATTGAACACACTAAATTTTTAGTATGGCTGTCAGATCAGTGTAAACAGCTCTCCCTATTAGCTCCTGTGATCCAGATCTTGCCTGAAATTAAATCTTAAATCTCCTCTTGGAGACTGCACGCTAGCAGATTTCTTTGTATAATACTCACAGCTTGCCTTCAAACGTGTGCTGCATAAATAGCTCAGGGAAAGGAAACAAACTCAAAGTCACACTCGTAAATTATTTGATCATGCTATTCAGTATTTGCCAAATCCCCTCATCTTTCTACAGAAAAAGAGAGGTTTCCTAATGCCCTATGATCACAGCAAATTCTTTCAAGAGAATTCCCAAAGCTGACAATCTGTAGCCCCTTGTAAGACACAGCAAGGCAAACAAAAGAATCTGATACAGATGACACTGAAGAATGCTGCTGTAAACAAGCTGTATCAGTCTTACAAGAAACCCTGAGCCATTTCTTATAGGTTGCTTGCCTTCAACTTTCCAACACGGACTAGCAGCTAATGTAATGCTGCTGCAAGTTTACAGAAGACTCTTTTTAAAGACAATGTTTCTAAGCATCAGGTTTTCCTAGGATGTCTGCTGCACTTTGCCTGAAAGCTCTTACATCATTCCTGGGATGGGCATGGCCAGCCAGATCCTACATCCCAGGAATAAACAAACTTGCTGGATACAAGGTCAAGCCAAGTTTTGCTTCAGACCATGCTGGAGGAGGTCTGGAGCAAACCTCTCCAGAGGTTTGGAGGGGTTACACTGAGACCCCTCAGAGGCTGGAGTTAGACTGGGACCTAACCTGGTCCCTCTGCACAGCACTTTGTGTATGACTCTGCAATAATCCTGGCTTTTATCACACGAGCTCACAGCAAGGCTTCTTTGGCTTTACAGGGTTGTCACAGGAAAGAGCTTTGCTTATGAAACAAAATTCATGTTGAAAATAAAGTTTATTTGAATCCTTGCAGTGGCCACAGTTCATGTCTCGGAACACTATTAGCATGAGATCCTCAGAAATGTGAACACTGTCTTGAAGGCAATCATGTTCACTGATCAGTGATCTCACTTTAGCAGCATTGACCTTGAGTTCTAAACACAATGGATGACAACAACCTGGTATTTATTTAAAAATGAAAGAGCAAGGACCAGGCCAGGACTTCTCAAAAATCAAAAGGCACACAAAACGCTGGAAATGGCAATGGAGGAAGAAGCTTTTGAAGTGTCACACAAGTGTATGCCATTCAAGTAAAATGTCATTCTGATAGTCAAAAACTAAAATAATTATTCTAACAAAAAGGAAATAAATGAAAATTGAAAATATTTAAATGCAAGGACAGGCAATGAGCTCAGAGATAAGGAATTGTTCATCATCTGTTGGGGTACAGACAGCTTTTACTGGTGTGTTACAGCACCTTTGCTCAGCTGAATTTGCAGGGGAGCCAGGGATGCTTTTGTCCTTTTGCACTCCACCCAACTGCATCTTTGACACATGATCTGCCTGAAGAGTGTGACGACCTAATTCCAACCTTTGTTCATCGTTTTCATTTGATACATTTCTGGCATTTTTCAACCCTTCCAAGTATAACGCTGGGGATCACTTCCCCTTTTCTTGGTGCTGTCTTCAGCTCTAAAGGCCCATTAATTCAGTAGGAACAACAATAAAAATCTCAAGTAATAACTTCCAACCAAATGTTGCAGACAAAACAAAAAGCTTCACAAGAAACTTCCAGCTAAAGTGATAGGGATTGCTGAATGAGACTACTGCTAAAAGCTGTTCTTTCTTAATGTTGAACACACATAGTTCTAAAGAACTGTTTGAAAAAACAAGTGGGGTCTTTTTGTCTACTCTAGCTTGCCAAAGATGGATAATGTTTCAAAGCAAGAGCTACAGATTCTCAGGATATCTCGCTCCTGCCCTTTCTGACCCTAGAAGCACATCCTTCTGATACTGCTGGACACCTGACAGGCTGCCAAAGCAGAACAGGTGTGTGCAGCCTCCACACAAGCACAGACAGCTACGCAAAATGCACATCAGCAGAGAATCAACTGCTTTGATAAAGAAGCACTTCAAACAGTAGGAATTTAGGGAGATAATTACTTTTACTGTCATTGCAAACATTTCTGGATATTTAAATTAAACTACTGATAAAGTTAAAGGAAGAGCTTCTTGGAAGATATCACCTCTTACTTTATGTTAGTTACCATCAGAAACTGTAAGAACAAGGGGCTGCAGGTGTGACTACAAAGGAAATAAGTGTTACATTTGTATATTTTCCACAGAGAATAACCTAGGGGCCTGCAGTAAATACAGGGGGCAGGATGCTCCTTTTTAAGAAACTGTGATTAATTTTTTGGCTAAAATTCTTCCCAGGCTCTACTCTATTATGATAGATGAGCATATAAACATGCAATTTATCATTTCATACTGCACTTCTTTCCTTTTACTGACTCACACTTAATCATGTTTACAAGTAGATATTATACTTTAATTCTCTTATGGTCCATGTAGAGGATAAAAAAGTGACAGCTTGGAAATGTGTTTATCAAGCAATGTGAAACATCTGCTTCTGTCTTTCAACACACACTACATTCTTTACCTATTCACAGGACACACAAGTCAATACACAAATCACGATTACACCCACCAAACTATTACAACTATTAATGCAATTATAATATAAACCCTAGTGCAGGAAGGAGCAGTTTCCTTAACCACCGAGGTATTGGGCATATTGGGTGGGACAAGCATGTTTGCATGTCCCACTATTACAGCCAGCAGATCCATAGATAGCAGGGACTATAATAGAAAAGTCCACTTTTCTATTAGAAAAGTGGACTTTTCTATTATAGAATTGCCAATCACACATTTTGCACCCTCAGAAGAAGCCTTGTGCCTGGACATATGGCTGGGGCAGCTCCTGCCCTTCCCCAGGGTGTGAGGCTGGCACACACAGCACACAGTAGGACAAGGTGACAACACAGCTCTGCTGCTGAGCAGGTTTGCTTCCCTCACACCTCTGGCAGGGTTCAGGGCCAGCCAGGGCAGCCCTGCACCTGAGGATAAGCTCCTGTTACCTTACAGGCATTCAAATTGCTGTCCTGCTCCTGGTGCCATTCTAATGAGTGGTTACACAGCAATACCTGCCTGTGGTCTGGCCGTAATCTTTAGAAAACAAAGAAACCCTTACAAACCCCCCACATTTTTTCTCACACAAAGTCTTAGTAAGTCTTACAAATAGAAATCTAGGGTTAATGAGTTTTCTAGAGTTTGAGAGTAGGTTAACAAAAGTAACCAAGTGAGAAGTAGGATGGTACAGCTAATAAGAAAGACAAGCTAAAAGCACATACTAATGATTTCTGACAGTAAAGAAACCCTTTCTTTTCATTCATGAAATAACCTGAATTTAAACTATTTGGGGAAGCAACCGTCTTCTAATAGACAGATTGCATATTTAGGACTTAAAACAGATTGAAAGTGAAAATTTTGCAAAAATCATTGGGGAATTTAAATCCTTGTTTAATTGGCACCGCATGGGTTGCCAGGAATAACTAATAAGGCTAAATTTAACTGCTCTGGCAGTATTTCCCTTTCAGATACGGATAGCTTTGGCCAAAGCCCAGGAGATCTAAAGCAGGTCCATCTTTCCACTGGTGCCAGGGAAGACCAGAGCTGGAGGAGAAGTGATTCTGAAGACTTTCAACCATTTTGTGTTCAATGGCACTGAAAAGCAACTCCTCTGCTATAAGGCGCAGTTTCAGGCTGAAAGCTCTTTTCAGTGTGGCTGCAAACCGGTGAAACCAGATGCAACCAAACAAGCAGGTTTCCCGTTCTCTTCTGGGCTTTGGTGTGTGAGCTCTCAGTGAACTCACATGTTCAACTCAGGAAGGAAAGCAAACCCAGACACTGCACAAGCGAGCGATGGAGGGTAAGTGCTGCTTGGGGTGTGGGGAGCTTGGTTTTGTGAGATGTAAAGACGCGAGTGACCTTCGCAGCCCAGCCTGAATGTTGGTCTTCCTCAATTTCCTGCCTCTTACAGCCATGCAGGGGTAAGAGTAGAAGAAACAAGTATAAACTTGTTATCCCCGTAATTTAATTTTAGCATCCTCCTCCCACTGTTTTTCCTGTGAGAAGTTCAGGCATCTGGAATAATACTGTTGCATTAAGAAATGAGAAACAAATTGCTGAATGGCACTGAGATTCAGGCAGTCTAACCCAGAGCCTTCTGCTGGCAAAAACAGCTGCCCGTAAGAAAATCCGCCCAAGAAGCTGCCTTCAATTCTCGAGGTGCAAGGCCTAAATTTGAAGGGAAATCAGGCTCCCAGCAGAACAAGATCACGGCAATCTGAATGGCCCCGCAGCAGCTTCAGCACAGCAACAGCTCAGAAAAAAACTCAGCTCCAGCAGCAATACAGAGGTGAAAACCAACCTGCCAGTCATGGCAGCAGGGCCTAACTTGGGTGTTAGCTCACTGACTCTTTTTGTGTTCTACAGCAGGAAAACATGAGTCCAAAGCTCATCCCTGTTAGATGACAACAACCAGCCCTGTCCCATGCACAACCTCAGCTTCTTTTTTCTTTACCATGTGATTAAAGAGAAATAAAAGAATGACCCATAAAGCCAATTGAGTGGCAGTTTACGAATAACTGTATTCTCATGAATTATCACACTGTTTAGCTGTGGGAAAGTGCACCAGGAGGTTTATTGTTGTTGTTTTAACACCAGAAATACTTCAAGGCTCATATTGTATGATGCACACAATTGTTCTTCAAGCTACAGTAAAGAGAAGAAGTACTCGTAGCAAAGACTGTCTTGCACGAGGTAAGAAAATTTGTATTTTGATCCACAGTGGGAGAAGAAAATGCTGCGGACATAAAAGTAGTTGTCCAAGCATCAAGAGAGCAACCATAGCACAGCAAAAACTTTAAATTATTTTAGCACTCCATAAAAGAGATGTTTTAAAATCCAGAGCATTCTATCTCTACTCAAAGAGAAAATTTGTTTTTGTGGTTAAGATGAAACTGAAAATTCAAAACACATGTTAATTCCTAGTCTGCGTGACATGGGAATAATTTGATTCTCTGTGTCCCAGTTCCTCACCTATAGCTAAAAATATTACCTTTTCTTTTTAAAGGCCCTGCCTATTAGATTATCAGCTCACAAAGCAGGTATTACATCTTATTTTGTATTAGGTACAGCATTAAGAATAAAGCTGGTAAAATCTCCGATGGGCAAGCCTATACTAAAAACTTAAATTTATGTGGTAAGATTTTAATTTTAACTTAATTCCCTGTCTTTTCATGTCTTACTTGGGATGAACTTAAAGGAAAGACAATAATAGCATCACACCTATGTTTCCTGCACTGTAATAACCCTTGGAAAAAAAAACATTACACAGAAAGTGAAAAAGAGATGAAATATGATTGTAAACCTTGCACTAACACAGCAATGGCTTCAGCTCACCTGTATACACTGTGAATGTGGAGCTGAGCCTTTTACTTTCAGTTGTTCATGAGTGGCTGCCACTGCCATGGTGTCCTCTCACTCGGTACCCTGCTGCCTTCTCTTCACCTGCTTCTCACCCCTCACACCTGCACCACCATTCGAACCCAGCCTCAGGGAGCTGGAGGGTGGGGTGGGGGCCATGAAGCAGGGGCTGTGCAGGTCAGGGAAGGAAAGCAGCCCTGCACATCCCCCAGCAGAAGCATTGCTTCCTGCCTGCCTCCCCTCAGGAGCACAGGCTCTCACGAGGGTTACTCTTCTCCATTCCTTGCATCCTTCCAGGGCAGACACGCCTCCTGAATGGAGGATGTCTGACCCCTTTGAGCTGCTGCTCTAAACCCTGTAGCCTACAAACCCGCAGTCCTCCTCCATGGCTGGCAATCAGCCTTCAGCCTGTAAACCTGGGGTTTCCACGTGTTGCACATTACTTTGCATGCTTCCAGCCAAGATCCTGCCAAACTAACATGATCTCTCCAAGAACTACGGCCTGGCCTGAAGCAGCTGCTCTCAGCTCCATGGGCAGCTCCCTGCACTTCCCAGAGGCCCAAGTGTCCCCTTGGCCCACAGCAGCACCCATCCCTCACCACTGAGCCGGCACCACTGCCTGCAGACTGCTGCTGCCCTGCACAAACTCGCTGGCCCTGCTGCCTCTGGGTGCGGTTCTCTCCCAGTCCATTTCCCCTCATCCACGCTCAACCACACCCCATGCCCTCATCAGACACGCTTTTATTCTTCAGGCAAATGTAGGCAAAACTTCTGCCTGCCACTGCCTCTTCCCACCTCTCCATGCAGGCTCTTGGTTGCTCTCTCTTTGGAGGAACACCTGGCTCCACTCCAGTGGGTGTTGCTGGCTAAGCTTGGTTTTGCTGGGGTTGCCTATGGCAGCCTATGCCATGCCATCTGCCAGGGTCTTTGCTTCCCTACAAATCAGTCACTCCTCATGGGCTGAGCCTGGGCAGGCTCCTTGGATCACATGTGATGGTTCCCATCGCCTGATTAATAATTAAGCAAGATTAATAGAGAGATTGCTCATGTTCCAACATCATTTACAATAGCTAACTCCCAAACTAGCCTGGGATCTTGAGCTGTTAAATTTCCCATCAGTGACTTCTAGGGACAGTCCTCCAAATGATTTGTCTGTTCAGAGCTCCAAGCTGGATCTCAAACTCATACTTCATATTCAAAATAGGCTAATCAGTGAATTTTTAAAAAGAACTGTGGAGGCCTAGATGGCTGGCAGTACACACCGAATAATAATTCGAACAAGCACTGCCTGACTGTGATGATAAAGGACAATTGCACAGCGCAGGCAAACACATCCCAAATAGACTGCAGTGCAATCTGTCTCCATATAGCCCCATGAGTCATGCTGGGTTGGAAAATACTTTATAAATGCTAGTACTGGCAGGCAATAATTTTAATTAGATATGGCCTAATTAAAAAAGAATAGAGGCTTTTATAGTTCATGCTTCCCCAGTGTGTATTAAGGATACCCACTGGTTGGCAAACAGGAAAAATGTTTGTATTATTTAATAAGCACAATGTTATCAGCAGAGCTTTAATGCAGGATTTAATGCATTTGCTCTGGCTCACCAGAGGGAATGCTGACTGGCCAGGGTGCAGACTGGATGGAAGAACGTCACAGGCATTTCACATCTCCAAACGAGATCTCAAAATGTGTCAAAACAACGAAATACACACAAGGAACTGGCTCAGCCTCCTGGGTGTTTATTAAGCTGTATGTGAGTGTTAGGCAGATTCACTGAGAATAAAAATTGGCCTAAAGCTGCAAAGAAGCACCTCAGGTTGATCAGCTTCTCTGCAAACATAGAGTAATGAGGAGAGAGAAGTGATCCCAGTGCCCTCATGGCAGCTCTGTGCCTGCCCACAGCCCACCATCCCCGAAGAGGATATGGGTGCAGAGAGCTGGCGAGCGCTGCCACAGCCGCCCTCAGGCCTCAGCCCTCCACTGAGGAGATGGGAACAGCCACAGAAAGCAGAAATCCAGTGCTCCCATGACCCAACCCACCAGCAGCATGGACTCCTCTCTCATTTTCACATGTCGTTGTGTAATGCTTCCACTCTTCTGGCAGAGGAAGCAAAAATACCACAAGAAAAAGCACTTCCTGCAGTATTTCTGAGCTAGTCAAATCCAGGAAATGATGGAAACTACAGTGATGCACAGGCTATTTGGGTTTCTTGTATTCTGTTGCATTTCCATTATTTCCCGTGTTTTTCACAGGAATATCTGAAGCCATAAGGAAGATAAGCCTGCATACATGTTCATGATGGAATTAGAGTAATAACTTCTCCCTGCACATCTCTAAAATAATAGAAACCTTTTATGAGTGATGACTGTGCATCATGTTCACTGCATTGCCACAGCCAGACTGCTCAGTCTGCAGTACCTTGAATCCCAAGGATGCTACAGACTAATTGAAGACCATTATTCCTGCTCAGAGGATCCCAGTGAGCCCATCTCACAGACCAGTCCAACAAGCTGAAGAACTTCAGTGTCCCCCTGAGCGACTGCTGCTTTGCTACACTCCAAGGACTTCCATGAGTTCAAGCCACCCTCCACATTACCTACTCTTGCATGTGAGGGTGCTGGGGGCTCCCCAGGGCAGGACAAGGGGCCGGGGTCAGGTGTGGCAGGGCTGCCATGGGGCAGGGGTTGGCTGGGGCTGCCCGACTCTGGCGTCGGTAGTTCTGCTGAGAGCAGGTGCTGCTTTCAGCAATCCTGTATTGATTTGCCTCACCCAAGGTCACCTTAGAAGATGATTTATATTAAGAAAATCAATTTTTCAAAAAATCATTGCTGAAAGCAATGCTTGATTTCTAAATTCAGAGCACAGCTGGGCATGTGTCTGAACTACCCAATTCTTATTAAAGGCAGAAGCACACCATAGCTTTACACTGGAAACATATACAATGAAATTTCTATAACTCACTATTGTAAGTCAAAAAGACTTAAAAGTAAAAGGCTGCTTTCTTATAATTTTGGCTTTTCACAACCCCAGCTGAAGTTGCTAGCAGCATCTGCTTTGTCCTGGGAAGGAAAAAGAGGTTTTGAAATGCAGTTCTTTCCAAGTATTTTGCCCCAGTTTCATCATTTCCTTCCTCAGTGAAACACGCATATTCACCTCTTTTTTATTAGCAGAGAATCAGATGATACTTAGTCACCCATTACTCAAGGCTCTGCACAGAAGTCATGCAATGTGCACAGTAACTCAGTAGTATAATGTCAGGAATACTTCCCTGCTTCCAAGTTCATTCATGTTTTTCTCCTAATTGATAGCTAGATGCTGTACACACATAAATGTTTTGCATCACTACCTATGGAGGTCTCAAAAACCTTTTAGCAAGTTCTTTTCAGTTCTGAGGGTCACCCTTTGCAATCTCTGTGAGGACCACCTTGAGTGCCAGATCCCTGAGGTGAATCCTCACACGATCCAGGACAGTGACCTGACTGCTGCCCTGGGCTTGCTTCCACCTGCAGGCAGGGTGCAACCAAACCAAAACAAATCACAAATGCTGCAGGAAGAAGTAAAAGTGGAAGAGAGCATAGTGGGGCAGAGGCCCCAGCTCGCTATGGCCTGTCTGCAGCTGCATTAGACAATCAGGGCCAGTTTCCAAGGAGGGTGGAAGTAGTGGATGATGGTTAAGGCATGAAACATGACATTTTCACCTACTCATACCATTAACCAATAGCTGAAAGACCTGGGTAGAAGAGTGAGAATTGGGCTATGAGTAGAAGAACAGAGGCCGGAGCTGATGCCCTTGTAAACCCCATGTTCAGCATTCTCCTAAAGCTCCTGAAGGAAATGATTTATACACAGAGACTTTTCTCAAACTCTGTTTTGGAAATCTGTCCTCTCACCCAGAGCCTGCCAGCCAGTTTACCAGCTTGCTGCATGCTCACCTTCCTTCAGACTGAAACCGGCGCTTTGCCAGCGCCGGGGCCACCAACTGGTCAGGCTGCTCTGCCTCACAGGGGGCTGCAGGACACTGTGCTGGGGATTTACAGCCTCTACCTGTATTTTCACTACAGGAGAACCTGAGCAGCACAGCATTTGTGCAAATGCAGCCTGGTTCTGACAGCCAAGGGTCTGTGCAGCCTGTCTGCAATCTGTAACTTGAGCTGGATAAGGCTAAGCTTGCAATCTTATGTGACTATTCCAAGCATTTCCCTCCAAGACTTGGTCTGCCATCAGCATGTCTCCTTAGAGGGCTGTGAATCACCAGCCTCTTCCCTCCTTTACTGTCTTGCCTCACCCCACCTCTCCAGGCAATCACATAACTCCTCACTCTTGCTGCTCCAGTTTGCCAAACTGCCCCTCTGTTTGTAGGCAAGAGACACCATGGTCATCTCCTGTTACAAAGGGAGTCTTGCAGTTGCAAGAACAATAACTTGTCAGTCAACCTGCACAGCTCCTCTGACCCACCACAGATACCTCCAAAGTCTGAACTATCCTCCTAAAAAAATACTGTATTCTTAAAATAATTTAAAATATATTTACACCTCAAAAAGTCGCTTAAATAATACATTAGTCTGTGATAGCTGATAATTTTTTGAAGTCTTCAGTGATGTACACATTTATGCACGTAAAAGTGTAATTATATGCTTTATATAGTCGTTTATCCTCTTTTCAGTCCAGCATGACAGGCTGCCAGGGTGCTGTCAGCGCTGCGTAGCGCTGACGGCACGCGATGCCTTCTAGCTGCATCCAAGCACTTACAGAATGCACGTGTCAAGTGCTGCACATTTCCTGGTGTCAGCACCATTTGCTCAACACATGACAAACAAAAGGATGGGTTTAGGCTTTCCTGCTGGTATTTTTTTCTCCAGAGAATGGAGGTGTCTGTTCCTGAATCCATTAAGTGAAACACGGGTGTGGTGTTACCCACCTGTGATTACCGATATAAACCGAAGTTGTTACTGCAAATCTACAACACTAAACCTTCCTAATTACATAAGTATAATAAATGGTTCTCTGAGTCATCTGTAATTGGGAAGCATCACTGAGATGCTTCTATCAACACAGCTGGGCCTGGAGCAAGCATTTATTAAAGCTCCTTAATCTGGGCTACTTAGCCATCCTTACTGAGGCTGTGTTCCTGCACTTTGTGTCAAAGCCAGCAAGATGAGCTCTACACACACACCAGCTGAAGGAGAGACGGAAGATTATGAATCCCTGCCCTTGCAAGAATAATTAGACGAATATATCCCCACTCTCATTTGGTATCACAGTAAATTTGGCAACTATTTACCACAGTTATTCAGTGTATTAGGAGCTTCCTCATCACAAAAGCCTCCTTTGGCCTTCAGCATTCAATTTCATATTAACCAAACCTGACTGGTTCAAGATGCGTTATAAGAGTTTTCTGGAGCCATTAGCATCTAAGTTTTTTCAAAATTTTGTTTTTCAGCCATCTGTGAGCAGACTAATACAGCAGTACCGACAGTTCTTCTGTCTCCATGACTGGATTATATAAATTCAATTACACGGTCCAGACAATTTTTCTGAAGCATTTTTTTTACATCGTTATTCTGTGCATTTTATGTCCTTATCTGTAGGACAATACTCTGTACTAACTTCGTGGTTTGCTTTTTCCTTCACACATTTAAATAATTAATTTTAAAAATGTATGCAGACATCAGGACCAATGTGCCTCTAACTGAAAATGAGAACATTGAAGCTCACAAATTGTGCCATTATAAAATTGTGTAATTATGTGATGGGTAGTGGGGAGAAATAAGATACACCTATGTATTAAAATAAAAATGTAGGTAGCATTTCCTACCGTGTTTTACATTTGATGAAGTTAACTTTTCTTTTTTTTGGTCCTATATCAATATTCTACCTAAGTCTACTGTATTTTAGGTCCAACTGGACGTTTTTATTCACCCTGCCATTAAGATATAAGTGGATCCTGATACCAAATTTGAAATTGAATTTATGAGTGCTGCCACTCAAAAGCAAAGACCAAGCAGGGGTGGAAGGATATAAGACTGTGGAAACACCAAAACAATTCAGATAAAACTGCATGCAACTGTAGGAAAGCAAAACAGCAGCTTTATACAAACACTGAAATAAGGCCCTCAGCCCCTTCTGTCTCTTGTAATGATAGTATAAATCCTTTCCACCAGGAAGATTTTCCCCTTTCATGATTTGAAATGCTGGAGATGTGTGACACAACAGAAGGAAAGAATTTAACAAGGAATTTAACAGAAGGAAGGAATTTAACCAAGGTTTAATAGAATCATAAGGGACAAAGAGTGAGTTTTCCCAGTCCTGTAGGTTTCACAAACATATCAAGGTTGCTAAGGGTTTTGCTTCGGAAATAATCCAAATCCAAAAATTCTGCCAGGAAGTGTGTACTACCACTTAGAAAATACATCTCTGTGCAGCAGGGGTACAGGCTTGCCAAGTCCTCCCCAAAAAGACAGCTCCAGTTTGTGGATGCTGAGCCAGCCGTGTGTGCATTGTGGTGTGTGGCTGCCAGATGTGGCCCAATAACCCAGCAGGTACAGTTATGTCAAAATTATCATAATTCTACTAAACATTAGGGGGGGA
Source organism: Tichodroma muraria (assembly GCA_013390105.1). Taxonomy (NCBI): domain Eukaryota; kingdom Metazoa; phylum Chordata; class Aves; order Passeriformes; family Sittidae; genus Tichodroma; species Tichodroma muraria. Next base: position 27,781 of record WAAG01008641.1, on the reverse strand, counting down.
AAGAGATAAATAAATTTAATAAATATTTAAGGTCTTCAGAAAACACACTACTGAAACAGGTCCGTGGCTTTCATAGCAGGGCCTGAGAATACCCCAAAGAAGGAAATCAGTCAGTTCCTCCAATCTGCTTGCCTGAAGCAAACGGACAAGGAATGATACTGATACAGAGGAAAAATAGGTCAGTTTTATCTCAGCTATTTTATGCAGCTACTTTCTATGATAAATAAAGATTTCTAGTGAGGCAATCTCAATTTCTGTATGGTACATTATATATTCCACTCATTCATCTACTTTCTAAGATGAAAGACCTGAGTTATTGCACTGGGTTTGATAGAATATTAATTAATGCATAACACTCCAGTGTTTAATTTAGCAATGGTCTAACCACATGATAGTCATAAATGCTAAATGGTTATTCCTGAGCATACAAGTTCTTCTTAGAGAAGCCCAAGAAAGCATGGCATTGAAGATTGAATATATGAACCCACAGAACAAACCAGAGAGAAAAGAATTCAAAATATACTTTTTTTAAAAACTGAGAAACCTCAAAAGTGTATTGTTGTCTACCACTTAGTCCATAAGGCTGGGAGAGCTGTGGACAGCAAATGCTTTATCCACAGCAAACACAGTTTCCCTTCCTTCTTAGCAGCTGGCTGAGAGGAACTAAACTTAGCAGGCCTGAGGTGTAGGAAACCAGATAGCACAGTGTATGGCTGGATAGGAAATACAGGGCTCAATGTGTTTGAGGTTCAGATTAAGCCCTGACTTCCTTTGGGTCTATTTTAAACGGTGGCAAATGATGGCATGCTTTCTTACAATAAAATGACAGATGATCAAAGGTCGAATATGATCTGTATGTCAAGCATTTGTAGAAGGACCTTTCTTTGGGGGACTGTGCAGGAAGCATTTTAACATGGTGTCTCATGCTTCCCCTCATTTGTGTTTGTTGCAAACATACCAGTAACTGGGGAAAGCTGGATGAATGGCTGCAGAGAACTGGCCAAGCAGTGTGTGCCTGCACAAGGAAAACAGTTGTTGGACAGAGGGAAGGAAAGACTACCACGGTGCCAGCCATCACTCATGTGAGGAGAACAGTAAGACAGCATTAGCTGTGCTCACACTTTCAGGTGCAACACCAGGGAGACAAGGACACAACATGTTGAGGCTGTCTTCCCAGACCCCTTTCTGGAGGTAGCTAGAGAAAAAGTGTAAAAAACAGTTTGGAAACACTGTTTTTTCCAGATGCCATTTTAAATACAGTTTTGCAGTGCCTATAGCAAACAGGATGCACGACTTAGCGTGTCGTGCTGAATATAGACGGCACACTTGCTAAATTTGCTAGCATTATGTATTACCCATGACTGGTGCTGAGGCAGCCAAAGGAGGACTTCACCTTTACATGAAACTGAAAAACAAGAACACACAAGTCTTCATCCCAGAAAGTGAGGGGGTACCTGAACACCACAACTACCCTGTCTGTCACAAAGCTCACTTCCTTCCCACCCTCTTTCTCATACCTAGAAATCAGCAGAACAAAAGACTGTGTTTGAAAATTCCTTTTAATCAAAATTTTCAACTTGCCTTAGGCAGTGTTGCAACAGTCCACAGCTCCAGCTCTGACCTGGAGCCTGCTGGCAGCTCTGTAGGTGCCCCTGCCAAACATTTCTCCTACTTCACTAAGGCAAAGGCACATGTTGTAGCTTATTTTTCACTAAGAAAGATAACTGGAATCATTTTGCTTCTCTGAAAATCTACAAAACCCAATTTATTAGTTACAGCAAGAGCTGAAAATAAAACAACTGTTCAGCCCACAGTTTCTGAGGATCCTGCTGGCAGCACCTACTCTCATGAAAAATTGGTCATTTTTAAGTGTAGCTGTGTGGACTCTTAAAAAGCAGCACAAAGCTGCGTCCACTGAGATTTGACACTGGCTTAAAAGAGCAGGGAGAATTTTTAGGTATAGAATATTAAATATGTATTTGAATCAGAAAAGCCTTCTCTGATGTTAAATGGGTAGGAAATCAGGAGAACATTTCATAAAAAGCCGTTGTGTTTTCTCTACACCCTGTCCTTCTGCCTCTGGCAGCACAGTTCATTTAACTGGCTAACAGGATGCCAATGGGAGTCCTGGGAACTGAAGGGCAGTTTTAGAATGCACATGATGGTCTAAACAGTGAGAGGTGAATACCCTCTGAAATGCCTGTGTTGTACAGAGGAACACAGGTACCATTTCCCCGTGACCTTTCTAGGATTTGTTAGCTTTGTCCTGTGAGCAGTATCGGACTATAGCCAGCTCTGAGTGTGAGTGAAACCCCATGGAGAAGACAGTGGCTACACCCTGTTACAGGCATGCTCTATGTCCCCTGTCCATCCATGACCAGCAGGAGGGGGCTACATACTCCTCCTCAGGCAGCTCTTGGCGGGTGTCTCCAAGCTCCTACAAACTGACAGGGCAAAGAGATGCCAGCCAGCACACAGAAGCAAATTGGCACAGGCAAGAGGTATTTTACTGCTCTGAATCAAAGAAACCCATCAGCAATGCAACCATAAGGAGAAAAAGGTAGGAATAATCCCACCTAGATGCACATGATAATAAACCTAGCATCTGACTAACACTAAGATGTACAAACCATAGTTTTTGGACCAGTGACTGACCTACCAAAACACTTGGGATGAAAAAAGAAATCCAAAACATTCTCATTCAACGCAAAGTATTCTTACTATCAGAACAACAAGAAAAAATAGCCAAGTTGCCATTTTGTGTTAAAGCAACTATGCTGTTCAATAAGTTTTAAGTTTGGGATTTCATAAAACCCAGCTTTTCTGTTGTTTTTTATAATAAAATAGTGAGGGCCCAGAACCGGACACAGGATTCAAGGTGCAACCTCACCAGTGCCAGCTACTAGGGGAAAGTGTTTAGAGAACACTAAATCATTTTCCAAGCATCTTAATTCCACCTTGTGTCTCTGTCTGAAAGCTTTTACTATATACAAGTTAAAATTACTTATGTTTCCAGTTTCTGTAACCTATTCTCTGGCAGATCACCCAGCTCTAATGGGCAATTAACAAACATGAAACAGGGACAACTCAGCAACTCCCCGGAAACAGGGGATAGCTCAACAAAATATTGAGCTCAGTTCTGGCCCATTCCTCTCACTTCTGGCCCACTTTGACAGATGTCAAAATGACAAGCAGGAGCAATTTGGATCAAGACAGGCTGTGATGATCAGGAGAAGCTGGCACAGGAGGACACAAGAACCTGCTCCCTGGCACATCCCTGTCCCACAGCTTGCTGTCTTCTTACATCACGGCAACTGTTAACATTTCAGCATGCATGCTACAGACCAGCACGAACAGCGAGGCTGCTGAGAAGAGAGGACACAAATATCTCAGCCTTCAGGTTTAGAAGATCAGTGGCGTTAAGGCATTAATTCTCTTAGATGTGAAAGAGTCCCTGAGATATGTCTAAGAGTAGACAGAAAAGCTCAAATGCTGTCACAGTGAAAGGTATGGAGGTTGGCAGGGCTGCATTCCCTCATTGGCTGTATCCATGTTAGCTGACTGCCAGCAAAGGGCTTCGACCCCGTGCTTTACCCCAGCAACGTGTCCCTGCGTGCCTGGGAGCTGCCACTGCTGAACTTTCCCCACCTCCAAACTGTACTGTAGGGAATGAAGGGTAGGATCCTCAGGGTAGGAAGACTACCCTGACTCCCATCTCATGACTCTCTACTGAGCCATGGAAGGCCATTGCAGCTGCTGGAGTGGATCCCAGGGCACAACCATTTGTGTCACCTTTGGTGCCAAAGCTATTGCCAAGGCATTTCCCCTTACTGTGACCCCCTTCTGGTAGAAGAAGGGAAATTATTTTTCCCACAGGGGAGGCTGACAAGGTGGAAGCTGAGCTTTGACCCACATATCCATTAAAAATTACATTCTCTATGTTCATTTACAGAAATATTTTTCTAGTATTTAGACCACATTTTTGTTTGTAGGCTTTGTCAATGCGAGACCTTACCCAGAGCCTTCTGGAGTCACTTAGGGTATCTCCTCACAGAACACAGGTTTGAGGAAAGCATGAGGCCTTGGTTAAAAATAATTTATGCTGTTTAAAATAATTTACATAATTTAAAAATATTCACTATGTTTAAGCCTATCAGACAGAATTCACATCGTTTCACAAATGCTTCTTGAAGACTGTGATTGACAACCTGGTCTCCACAGAAAGACTTACCATTTTCAGGTGCTCCAGCTTTGATTCAGCACTGAGTGAAACAGCAGTATAAATAATTAGTATTGTTCTATAAAAGCAATGGCCAGATATTACATATATTTTAATCAGGCCTGATGACAAGGCTCAGTATTTTTCTTTTAAACATTCTAAATACAGGCTTGGCATGGATTTTTGGGGGGAAGCACAAGGGAGTTGTAGCCTCCCTTCTAATATTGCCCACACTTTGTATAATGGGACATGGGAAGATCTGCACCCCACAGCAGCAGCCATCCTTCAGTATGATAGACTACGATGAGAGACATAAACTTTAGATCTGAGAAACTACTGAAGTATTCAGAAAGGCTACACAGGATGATGGTGAAGGGTTTAATTCACACTGAGCCAGTGTGGCTGGAAGGATAAGCACAAGCATTAAAGTGCAGGAGTTCTCTTGCCAGCTCTGCCGCTAAGTCCATGCAAATCACTTAATCTTCCTATTTGGTTACCCCTTTGCTAAAAGGGGAATGTTAATATTTATTTACTTTCCAACTCACAGGCATGTTGTGAGGATTAATTAGTTAATAACTGTTAAGTGCTTTGAAGATACAAGTGACTCTGCAAAATACTAAGTATTATTAACTAACATTAGGCTAATGATGCAGATAGGAGTGGCAATTTTTTCATTCAGAATGAATGAATTCTATCAGAACAGAGTCCAGGATTCAGCACAGAGATGTATGCTAGCTAGTGAAAAATTAATAAAGTTATGAGAAAGACTAAAAAATATAGTGAATTTATTTCCAGTGGTCCACTGGAACCTTAAAAACACCCAAAAAAACAAAGCAGAAAAAAAACCAACCAAACAGCTGTCCAATTCCTGACCTAGCAAAACCCCGCCTCTATTAATAACTCAAGACCACATTCTGAAAGCTGTAGCTTTGCACCTTGACTAGTAATTTCCAGTGTGCAAAGTGTTGTGGTTTTGAGTTGGTGGCAGTTTCCACTCCTATATCTTGCTCTGCACCTGTGAAAATAGTAGCACACAGCTTAAGGCACATAAGAATCAAGTGCAACATGCAGGCCTTATATACTAAAATTTCATGACAAATTTTCTTGGCGTTAATTTCTATCAAACTTCTGTGAGAAATCCGGACAATTCTGGTACGGCTGAGTGAGAATTCTGGTTTGGCATTCAGATCTCCTGACCCGAAGGAAGGGACAGCCTGGGGTTTGTGAGGGCTGGCTGCTCAGGAACAGTGTGCACCTCTGCCTTACACTACTGTTATAATTCTAGCAAAGAAAAATGGTAAAGACACAGCCTGGAAAGTTGAGACAGCAACTAAAATAACTTCGGAAGATGCTTCCTCAGAGCAGCTGTCCACATAGCTCCACTGAGGAAGCCAGGTGCAACTCCTAAGAGCCATCAGCAGCTTCCACCTGTGGACCTAAATCACTTGCGGCTTATACAGAAAGACCAGGAATTCCTCAATTTCAATTACAATCAAGCACTGGTTGATATTTGTGAACAATTTACAATTCAAGTGTATAACAGTATTTATTTCTATCTTATTATCTTGTATGATTCTGAATACTATAGTTCCAGGTGCACAAGGCAGCATTTTCTCAACTCTCTTTTTTCATTTCTCTGCCTGAGCCAGTGAACTTAGTTTTGGTACTTTCTTTTTTTAATTACTTCAGTGGTAGCAGAGGTGGGTAAACACACAATGATTTTAGGAGGGAAAAAAGATAACACTCCATAGACCTGTTTCTTAGTAAGTCTTCACACAACTGTTCTTGTCCTGGATGAAATTTTCACTTCTATTATCTCACAACACCGTTGTACAAAAGAAAGATTATGAGACAGAGCAACACACAAGTTGAAAAAGCTGAGAAGAGAGAAGGATTCCATTTATCTCCAAAAATCTGCACAACTTTTTTTGAGAATTACAGGAACACCTTAAGCCCTGGTGCTGTGAATGTCTGTTGGCAGACACAAGAATCATTGTGAGGCAAAGATGAGCTAGGATACCCACATACTCCTTTAGACTGAAGACAGGGGCTCCCAGGCAGATGGATGATTAAGGAGGCAACACAGCCAGGCTCTGCTGCACTTGCTTGACCCAGTTGAGAGGAAGGAGGTGATCCCTCTACTCTCATTTCCAGATTACAAAGCTCAGAGGCACAATGTGATTCTCAGAGGTACAGGTTTGACACCAGCTTGAGAAATCTCATTTGTTTCTGCATTACAATGTGCTAAGTCCTTTGGGGATCCCTACTGTTCCCTCAGTTTCCCAGGTACTCTCCTCCTGGAGAGGGTGGGAGAAATGCCTTTGGGAAGCCATCCCCTCAACAACACTTTTGTCAGAAGAAAAGCAGCTGCTGCAACTAAAACAGGTTGGGAGAAGAGTTTCTGCTGAGCCAAGTGAAAGCTCCTGAAGCCCGGCATTCAGTTACAAGGCCTTATACAGCGGGGTAACAAAATGTAATTAACCATTAGATACATGAAGTTATTGTAAAACTTAAATACAGCAAATATCTTCAACAACTGCATCTCAACATAGGAAATAGAGAGGTTGAATTTCACATTTCAGTGTAAGGCTCAAGTAGTGGTGACTGTCAAGGATGCTTGGCATTTTAGTAGTCTTCTGATGATCAAGTTCTGTTTTCAGGTATTTACAACGTGACTAAAGGGTATTGATTTGAATTTAAGTTCTGTGTAAGTCAATCCTGAATTTGATCTATTTGTCTTTAGCAATATGTGGGGATTTTTCCCTTCTAAAATACAGTGAACAAAGACTATTTTGCATGTCAAAAATATATCCATTGTGACATACCTCTTCCTGCATCTTATTTACTAAGCTCTAACATTAGCTCAAGATTTCTGTTTGACTGCAAACACCAATGCACATTATGAATACACCTACAATCCACTTATAACACTGGAAAGATTAAAAACATTTAAGCAAGAACAAAGGCCAAATACCTACTCTAAATATCTTGCCCTCTGGGCATATTGTTGCCTAATCAATTTGCACATGGGTTTTACTTTTGCTGCTGAAATTTCTGGCTTTTGTTTGATACATAGCATTGAACTCAAAATACTATAAATCTGAAATGCTAATGTGTTTTCCACTGTGTGGTTCCTACCAATCAAATACATCATCCACAGCTACTTTTATCTCAAGCCAAGTGTAGCAAGGGCAAAACAGTCTTTTATTGGCTTCAGACCTTCTTCTGTTCAATTCCCTGCTTTTTCAACCTCCAAAGCAATCACAGGCTGACAGCACCATTCTGGATTTTATTTTGCAGTATTATGAGCCCCTCTTCCTTACACATGGAGAATCAGAGGGGCTGGGATCCTTCTTGAGGCAAGGAGGCACATTACTCGCAGGCTGCCTGACAATAGGGAAATTGCTTTTTCTTTTTGAAACACACAGTGAAGGGACAGGCTCAGCCAGTGCAGAAACTTCTGCAGAGCCTCCGGGAAGAAGAGGAAAAACACTTCATGCTCCTTGCCAAGACGTTTTAGATGCTAAGTGGAGCAGCAGCAAACCTGAACCAAGTGACTAAAGCCCTCACAAGCCAGCCATGCAAACAAGGAGAACAGCCCTTCAGGAACAGATTTTTTCAAACAACCCATAGCAAAACAAGCAAATGCACATTGTTACAAATAGCATCACCTCTTATCATATGTGAACCAGAGATGCTGCTTTTTAAAGGATGAAAAAACCGGCTCTCGTGAGCGCAACATCCAGTGCTTCAAATCCTGCTAAATTACCAATGCATCTTCTACAGTTTGCAACAAAGGCACGCACTCAGCTTCATCACACACAGCTCAAGCAAGCAGATCCAGCACGCTTTAAACTATTTTGAGCAGATCTGGCACAACATTTTTGCAGTTCAAAAGAAGCTGCCACAGCATCCATAGAAGATCTGCAATCGCTCACCCCAGTGTCCTGGGCGCAGAGATGCTGTGAACGCAGTACAAAGTCAGCGCAAGCATCTCATAACTCTTGTTGACATTATGACAGCTCCCAAGGCCAAGAGCCAAACACTGTAATTCCTGCTTGTGTTGCTCACAGGCTAAAGAAACACAGTGTCACTCTGAGGGCAAAGGCATTTTTCCATTTTCTTGCATAGCTGATTTTACATATAAAAGTTAACATTAAACATCTGACTAAAACTGGTCAGAGAACACCATATTTTCTCTGGAGAGAAAGAGAGTTGTAGCATCTACCTTGGCTAAAATCCAAAGTAACATCAAAGCGCTCTTGTATCTGGGAGAATGGAAAAAGATCCATCAGCATTCAAGACACCAGACTGCCAAAGCTCTTTCCTACCAATTCCCATGCAGAAATTTTGTTGTAAGACCCACACAAATCCTCATCTCTAACTCTGAAGAATTATGAGGGCAGCAAGTAATGAGAGTGCTGCTACATCTCTAAATGCTAATAATTTTAATACTGTTTTGTTGTTTCATCATGTAGCAGCTATGCACTTTGGAAAATGAGATATAAGTGGATATGTAACGCTACAGTGATATCTGCTCACAGCAGGGTCATGAGATAAATACAAACACAACAGATGCATTCAATTTTGTATATACAGAGGTCATTAATAAGTAAGATTCAACAATGATAATAAACCTTGAAAACAAATTAACTGGTTGATTTTCTTCTTACTGAGTCCACATATTTCTCATTTGTTCTGGCTGGCAGCATAACCTATTAGTTAAGAGTGGCTTGTTGCTTTGTCAGAGCTGTTGTCCAGATGTCTAAACACATATATCGTTACATAAATTACAAGTTTAAAATCAAAGTTAAAATTTGTTAACATCAGAGTGTAAATTCATAGAATATGGAGGGTGGGATGGTGGTGGTCTTGGTTTTTTGCGAGTTTTGTTTGGCAGGTTGATTTTTTGGGGGGTGGGGTTTTTTGCTGACTTGAAATAAAATGTTACATAAAGGAGACAGACATTCAAACATTGAAAATCCACATCAACATGCTGAGTTTATTACAGAACAGCTCGCTGGAAATTATTGGGTACTAATCTTTTAATACTGCAGCTGATCCTTGGTCAACCTGTTACAAGAGCAAATTGCCATTCCCAGCTGTGCCATACTATAAGAGGATAAACATCAGAGTGGCCCTTAGGAACAACCTATTTCAAGAATATCTCCTCAATCTTTTACAGCTAATCAGAGTGACATTAACAGAAGGAAAGCTGCCAGAAGGGAGTGTGTGTAAATATCAATCCAACTGGATGCAGCAAAGCACTGACTACTTGCTTTTCTTTAAATGTAGTAAGATATTGAAAACTCACTATTACAAGACTGCAGAATTAAGACCCAGGGATCTAACACACGAAAAATCTGGGCCTAAGTACTTCGGAGAGCCTCTTCTCTCTCACTGCAATTAAGCCACAGTGGAGCTCAGGGGGGAGTTATGTACCTTAGCGCTCAGCCTGTTTCAAGGAGAATGTGAAGGACTACCACATCTGAACCTGCAGTGCCAACCAGAGCATAACGTACATTTGGGAATCCAAATGTCTCTGGATCTTATCAGCTGCTACATAAGATACATTTCCACTCAAATAAGTAGCAGTCAGCACTTTTTCATTCCACAAATGCATTTTCTCATTCAGTTTTTACAACTTTCATTTGCACTTACTCTACCTTGTGCTTCCTTCACAATTTCAAGATGACTGCTCTAAGTCATGACTGAACAAGAACCCCTCTCTGCCCTCACAGCAAGTGTTGTCTAAAAAATGGTTGCCAATATTTGTAAGCTTTTTAAGGCAGAAATATTTACTGACTGTTTGCACAATACCTAAAGGTATGAGACTGACAATCTACCTAAGGTCTTTGGCCACTACTGCAACATTAACATTACATAATGACTTTAAATTTATAATCCTTTTGCTTCCTGTCGCCTATGGAAAAGTGTATTCCTATTAATTGTCACATGTCAGATGACTAAACACGACTTCTTTTTATTATCCTCACCCCATTCCAAGATGACAGGATACAGTAACTGCAGAATCATACTGTTTATTTAACGTATTACAAGATTGCAAATAACCTTCATTTCCCAAAACATTTATGAGGATAAACAAAGGCTTCTGGAGAAAACTATTTTGCTGTTGTCTTTCTAGTAATTACAGAAATACGGACTAGACAACTTTTAATACTAATAAAACCTAGCATATGGGCAGGGCCAAGCTCTGTGAAAGCCATCCTGATTCTTCTACACTCTAACCCACTCTTCTAGGTCAAAATATCAGAGGAAGGAAAAGATATTTCTCCACAAACAACCACCCCCCAAAGCAGCACCCATCCCACGGTGTGGGCAGGAAGGGCTTTGTTCCCTGGCTGCTCCCTCTTCCTGGAGCTTGACCCAGGCCAGTGAGCAGCTAACTACTACAGCTCTTGAGTGTTAATTGCTATCTCTCTCGTCTTGCTTTACATAGCAAAAACTGTCTGTCCCTGCTGGAATTACAGCCTGAAAAGAGAGTGAAGGGACACAAAATGTCTTGGCATTTGACTACTGAAAACTGGAGAGTGGTGTTAATCATTGAGAATATGAGAGTATATGAGAACTGCTAATAAAACAGGTAGCTTAATATAATTTATACATATTTTCCATTACTTATGCCAGAGCTAGATCTAAAAGCTGTCAGCAAAGAACAATTCTTCTTACCAGTTTTACAAGCTCTTCCTTGGCACATGTGCCTGCAACAGCACAGACCAAAGGGCTTCACAGGATGGACAGACATTATATGCATTTTTTTATCCCCCACTCTCTAACATCTTCAACAAAACTGGTAGATTCATCTTTGGCCTTCTACCTGCATGGGGAATGTTTGGCCGACCCTCATAAAATGAGTCCACTTTGAAAGCAGCAAACATTACAAAATAATTTGAGCCACACAGACAGTCCTTCCCATCAAAACTGTGTGTCCTTCTGCTGATGTTGCCAGAATCACCAGAAAGGTCTCTCCAAACCCACAGAAATTACTTCCCTTTCGTGCCAGTACTTCTCAACGTGCAGGAGGAAGGATGGTCTTGTGGTTCACAGAGACTTGGCTGTCAGCATATGCGCCTTCTATTCCTAGTGGTAACCACCTTCTCTTGTGACTTTGGGACAGTTATCAAACTTCTCCTCCCACCAAAATGTCTGTCTGCTATACAACATAACTCAATTTTGCCCTTTAATGGAAATACCTTTGGAAAATTTAATAGCTTGGCATAGACGGGAAGCAGTGTAAGACTTAAAAATATTATATTCATGATGTTAATATTTAGTGGCATTTCAGTTCTCTCTGAGTAAAATTTTCATCAGATATATAGTGTCTTTCTCTCTGAATATTGTCTACAGTGTCAAGGCACAGAGAGGTAACTATTTAAATATACCTACTTTTCTGCACCTGAGGGAGGAATGTGGCAAGTACAACCAAGGCAAGCACATCTTGAACTCACTCCACTTTCATAGTTACGGTAATTTTCGAGAATAAAGACAGCAATACTGTTTATATGTCTTTCTTGTAAATCCCTCCCCAGACAACTGCTATCAGATCAATATTCCACATCAAACAATTACTGAAAGTTTTCAATGTCTGCCTCATTTTATTGTAATTAGATGGATTTCCAGACCCCACCAGCACAGTGCAATGTAACAGGTATCCACCTGAGTGACACAACTCACATGGCTCAAAGGAAGGAGCAGCTATATTTGTACACATCCATTTACTCCTAATTCACAGTGCTACAAGGATTTTGACACAAAACCAAACAATGTGAAGGACCTTTGTGCTGCTGCTCTGCTGTACAGCTGGCTGGAAAGATGACACACAAGGAGGTGACACACTGGCCATGTTGTAAAATAGTTTCTGAGGTTAGAAACAATTGTTTTCAAAAAAGTGTGAATTCCACAAATAGACAGAGGCATCAGGAAGGCTTCTACTGACAGACTTCAAACACTATATATTTCATTTAAAGCTGAAGGCAGCTGCTTTTGAAACCAGAGTAAATCAATTTCTTCAATCTTGACATTAAAGAAGAAAATGTTACCTTATGTAAATAACCAGGCAACCTTGAACTGGATCTTGCAATTAATTTCATAGCTCATGTTCTCAGCCTACCTCAACAAAACAAATTTCAGGTGGCTCATCTGAACACATAGACTGAAATAAACTCAGTCTGAAACAGAGGTTAAAAAAAAGTTGGAGATACAATTTCTTTTCCTTACATCATACATTTTTATATTTTTCTCTTCAGCTCTGGGGCTGCCTAGTTTAAGGGCTGCTACAACAATGCAAGAAGTGATGTCATCCCAGGGAATTTTTTTTCATCAAAAGTACTGTATCGATAACTATTGTCTATGACTTGCTACTCCATTTCAAAAATAGTTCATATTAAATTAAGCTATTGAGTACTAGATTACAGGTGTCTTCACATTTTAATTTCTCAGATAGAAGCAAAGTGAAATTGCCATCTAAAACATTCTGCTGCCTTGTATTATTCACAACTTCCTACTGACATGATTCCAGATCTATTGCAGAATACTAATCCTGGTTTTGTTCATGGAGGTCCTGTGCAGAAGTTTTGCTCCTGCAAGGGCACTGCGCACAGAATTATCTGGAAATGCCATGTGCACTGAGAGTACGCTGGGTGTGCAGAAGGAGGTCGATAGGTTTTGTGCTCCACATTACCATCACTAAATATTGATGCAGTTCGGGTACATCTTCAAATATGAATAAGCTACTTAGGTCTGCTCCTCTGCATCGTTGAGTTGGTTGGTATTTCCAAGCAATAGTCAAGAGTGCATACGGTTTTGTGCTTTCCTTTCATACTACAATAGGGACAGCAAGTCAAACTCCTGTTGTTTGACTGAAAATATGGATGATGTAAAAATGAAGCTCTTTCTCACCCAAACTGGTACTAATAGCACTGCTTTCAAGCTAGTCACCCCCTCCAATGAAAACTGGCTTTTTCAGAACCCATTTGATAATTTTCCTGTAGTGTCTATGTCTAAAGGGATAGCTCTGTGCAGAAAAAAAAATTATGGAAGTTGTTAATGGGATCAAGCTGTTACTTCTCATTGTCTTAGCTCCCAGAAGCTCCAAGAACATGGAGATTGTAAGAGAAACTTAGCTTTCAGAACTGATTTCAATGCAGCAGTATAAGCTACCATCACTAACGAAGGAGTTGTTTTCATGACACAATTTGAAATGGTACAGGGACCTTCCTTTTGTGGAGGTCAAGTTGAAAATCAGAACCAGTAGCAATTAATCTTTTTCTTCCACATGCATTAAATTCCTTGTCAACGACAAGGAATCCTCATTCCAGAGGGTCACATACACTACACGGAACATGAACATACAGAGCTGCTGCATGTGTCCTTATCCCACCCAAACTTAGGCTCATTAGTGCTGTCCTGAGGGAAACAGTTCTATTTTTATCATTTGTCCAGTTATTTTTGTCATTTGAAAAACTTCCCAAGAAATGTCATAATCTCCTACTGTTCACTGATTAAATTAACTACTAAATACAGTATTTAAAGTCTGATCAAAGGAGGTTGTTCAAGCTCCTCCTCTTCCACACTACAGCTAATAAACCCCAACAAATTAAAACCCACAAACTCAATTATTGTGAACAGAAATGGACAATAAATTCTCCTACTTTACAACCAGCTAAGGAAAACTGAAAACAAAATGTTCTCCCTCTTACAAAGATACAGTGTAGTCACAGGAATATAGAAGGAAGGAGAAGTTTGTCTGCCAGACATTCCTAAGGAGTGTGCCCTAATAATTAGGTGTAGGGAGCACATTTGAATACAGTCTGAGAACACTCTGCTTTTTTTGCTTGAAGTTCTCAATAACTAAAAATTGCATTAATTAACACCTGAGGGAATATTCATGCATTTTTCATACACGAAAACAATCTGCATGCAAATGCCATCCAGACTCCCCCAGCGACTCAATCTGACTAGAGCCAGTCAGTAAAGCAAGGACTTTTCAGCCTTTGGACTCACCCCCAGAGAGAACACACTGCAGGAACAAGGGAAAAGGAGTTTTAGCTGGCTTAGGTTACATTGATTCATGAGCCCAGTGCCTACTGAAGGACAAACCAGCTGCTGAACACATTCTGCTTCAGTGTAACATCTTTTCCCAAGGTCTCTAATAAGTTTACAAAAAAGAGGTGAATAAAAATTGCCTGTTTCACTAGAAAGGGAAAACATCTGACATGTTCTTAGGAAATGAGCTGTGAGAAAGTAAGGAGATAAGCAGTTTAAATAAAACCATCGAAGTGTCTGTATGTACACAGATAGAAGAAAAAGGCTGCTTTATCCTCTCAGCTTTGATATCTGCTGGCAGATGTTAACTTTCTATCTCAAAGTGAGCACTTCTGAAAGGAGATTGCCTATAGAACCAAACAGAAATTAAGCATAAGATGTTAGTCAAAATGCCTCAGATTTTTACATCTCTTCTTCATGTCTCCATCGCATGCTTCTGGTTTTTCTAACAGGACTTTAAGACCTCACTGATATACAACTGTAAACTAAGGTTCAACAACATGATCCATGAGTTTAATTATGAACACTGTATTTCCTCACCCTGACAGTTTAAGACAACTTAATGAAATATTTATTACTGATTTAAACTCGTAAAGCTGAACTATATTTGTATTTTAATTCTATAATCATCCAGTGACACATCAAAATATGCAATCCCTAAAAATGGAAAAAACCTCCAAAACACTCTCTGACAGATCAATAGCTTTAAAGGTATAACTGACAAAAAATAAAATCCCCTTACAAACTGTTGTTATTTTGTACTGAATTGATCACTGTCTATGTACATTAAGCACTGATCCCTTCTAATAAAATTCCACTGTAATCCTATATATGCCACTTCACAAATGCCACAAAAAAATGGGAGAGTGGGTGGCTGGATAATGTAGCAGCCTGCAGTGGGGGACAAAATGCTTCAAGAGTACAGGTTAATGACCTTTATTCCCATGCTGGCTACGGAAGCCTCCAAGAAGATCCTGAACTTCAACTTCTGGAAAACAATTCTGGCTGTGAGGAAGCAGCTCATGTTCTAGGCCTATTGCAACCCTGATGCCCTGCTGAGGCTCTGGACAGCGCTCCTGTGGAGAGTCCGGTGCATGGAGGAATGCTCTTTCCATAACATCCTCTCCCTAAGGAGGCACTTGAATGATTTTCATACAAGCAGTTGAAAGCCATCAAGTCACTAAGAACTTCAAAACTGAAGCTTACTTAGGGAGGACATGAGAGGTAGCTTCCCCCTCCTGCAAAGCACCTTATAGAGACAACTACAGAAAGGCTTTTGTTGAATTTGGGTAATTTTTGAAGCAAGGCCCATTCTCAGCACATGCATTCCTGTGTTTATACTTCAACTATGAATAAAGTATACTTGAAAGTTAAATAAAGAGCCTGTAATTACAAGTTTCAGGTAGTTCCACTGAGTAACAACTTCTGGGGATAGAGATGCTTTGAGCATTGGCTATTTACCAACCAGTTTTCATGGTGAACTCCAGCTCTTGTACCTTTACATGGAGTAAATCACCTAAAAATAGACTTCTGGCACCTGGGAGACTTTCAGAACTTTGGGGATCCTAGATGTTATTTGACTTGTTTCTTATAGCACAATGGAAACTTAAAGGAAATGAACATACAGAATGACTGAAGAGCATTAATGCAACCAGCAAGAATGAAATATCCAATTATTTGTTCAAAGTTTCTCATGAGAAATTAGTGTGGTGAGACAGAGCATCAGATTTCAGCCAGGAATGCTTATTTAAGCCTTTGCATTTGCCTATATACTTCATTTAGGCTCGAGACAGTTTAGCTGAGGCATCCCTGTCCTCAAACTCCAGCAGAAAATGTTAATAGAATTGAGATTCTGGGGATGAAATAGGCTGTCCTGCTGACCGCTCAAAGGTGACCAAAAACCTTTTGTCTTTGTGCATATTGCAGCCCTAAGTGACCTACAGCAGTAAAGGACGGTCTGCGACACAAGTTGCCATAGATTTGAATTATTCTATTTTTAATTAGTGTCTCAAGCAATAGGAATCCCTTGGGGAGATTTCTGCACTGTCAGGAAAAAGTTGTTGACCTTCAGCACGGGGTTTCATTGCTCACTTCGACCCCACCTCTCGCTCCCCGCCCCGCTTGCCCGCTTCCAGCCTTGGCGGCGGGAAGCCCTCCGCACGCCCAGAGCCTGACGAAGGCACACAACCGCAGAGTCGCGGGACATGTCGCGACTGCCATCCTCCCCGCGGATCGCTCACGATCGCCCCCCACCCGCAGCCCCCCGGCTCCTCCCGTGAGGGCGCTGGGCCGGACGGCGCCGGCGCGTGCGCCCCCTGCCGGGCCGCGCGGCAGCTCCAGCCGGCGCCGGGCAGGGAAAACCGAGGGAAAACCAAGGGAAAAACCGAGGAAAAGGAGCCGAGGAGCGGCTGCTGCCGGCACTGCCCTCCCCGCGCCAGCACTGACTCGCTCCTGCATGGAAAGCCCTGCGCAAAGCCCGCATATTATTATTTGCAATTCAGAGGACACAAGACCCCCTCAGTCCACGGGCGCTTCCAGTGAGAGAAGGCGGTTAGAACACCGGGCCCTGTAGCTTGGCACTCCTCTTCCCTTAAACCAGAATTCACCGCTGCAGCTCAGCGGGTACTCGGTGTCCTCCGGGACGGAGAGAGAGATAGATACACTCTTTACTGGCAGTGCTAGAGATTGCTGTATTAGGGTGGGAGATGCTGCTGACAATTAAAAATAAACTAGGAGAAAAGGCTAAAAACAATCAAGAAGGAAAACAAATTTCTTTTTAGAGATGAAAGACTATCTTTAAGATTAATACTAATTTATCCCAGCAGGCAGCTTTGGCAATCAACTTTTTTTAGAGTATGATTGATTTCCTGCTTCCATTAGGTTTCTTCTCACACTATTATCTTAATCATCAAACCAAGAGAAAAATCTCTGCCAATAAAGTGCATGATACTTGAACAAGAACTGCTATAGGCCAAGGGTTTAATTTTTAATCAGAATATTATTCGTATCATAGCACAACCTCAGTCTACACACTGAACCATCACAGTATGATGGTAGTCCCAGGGAGCTTAACACCTGCAAGACATGAAAATACCAGGACAAGAGATGCTGGGGAAGGATGCATACAAGATCAGCAGCAGAACTGAGATGAAAATTTCCATCTGCAAGACACTCTTATCTACAGGATCACACTGCTTCCCATCAAAATGCCATACTGTGGAAATGAGTGCCATTAGATTACAGCCCAGCAAATGTCTCACAACAAGCTATGGACATTGAGTACAAGTCTGCAGGAACAAGTGAGAGCACTGAATAAAACTCTTCCTTTATCTCTTTTTTCTCTAGGCTAGAGAAAGCAACTGGAGAAGTAAACTAAAATCAGATACTACTTAAGGGACCAGCGAGCAATATTTGATGTGTAAGCCAAATTAACTTCAAGAGGGTGGCAGAGTCGAGACTGACTCAGAAGTGCTCCTACTCCAGCACCAATTCCTTGTGGAGAAACGCAACACCACACTTGCATCTTTTTTTCAGCTGCGCAGCATCTGCCAAACTTTGGCTGGTTGGCAAAAGAAAAATTAAACATTTATGCAGCAGATGGATCAGATGTGTGCACTGTCACTCAGTCATTAGTACAGACACTTCACGAGGTTACATATTGCTGCCACCCCAGAGGCAGAAGGCTTTGTATGAGCAAGTCATGGAGTTTTGGGGAGTCCAGGAATTTTCCACCCACAAAGTGCAACCTTTTCCTAAGCCATAAGGATAATTTCAGAACCTATGTTATGAAAAAGATCACGGTGGTATGCATGAGTCAGAATTTTATATCCTTCCTCATCACAACCAGAACTTGCAATTCCATCTCAATTCTTCTTACCCACTGAAACCTTTGCAAAATCTGTCCAGCTAGTGAGAAATAAGAAGCAACAAACTTGGGAAAGGAATTCTAAAAGGTAGCTCTTTCCTGTATACTGCAAGCAACTTTGAGCTGACAGTAAAAATCTTTACATTTGAGATACATACAGAATCGGAATTGCTAGCTTTAGAATTTAAATGTGCAAAGGTGTCAAAAAATTGACTTTTTTTATATGCACCTATTTTCAGAAGGATGCTTCAGAGCTACCTCAGGATTGAGACAGTAATCTGCACCACCAAGATTACTCAGAAATCCTATCTGTAAACCAAGTCCTATTAAAACATCCCAGCCTCTGAACTTCTCCTTTAGTCAGTTATTGGCCAGCCCCAACTATTTGAAAGGCTTGCTTAGGTTTTTTTACACTGGAAGGAATGAATGTGGTAGACACAGACACACTGAAGCAATTTAATGAAGCTAATTGGCCTGCAGTTATCAGAGGAGACAATAAAAGGAAGTAAGAGTGTGGAATTAAAAATCTATGAAACTTTGTTATGTTAGCCTAGTAGAGTTAGATAGAGCAAACATACACTGTAAAAGTGGAATCAATGCAATGAATGGAATGGCTGGAAGAGACAGAGGCTGTTGCATCTACACAGCAAGCCAGTTAAAGTTAAGGAATTTGTTTAATTAGGGAAAGCAAAATGGCCCCATTAGCAAACTGCAAGGCACATGGTACAGAGGCATGGGGAAGGTTTCAGGGACACGCTATCACAGAGACCCATTGCTAGGGCAAACAGCAATTCAATAGTTCCCTTCCAAGCCAACAGATTCCATGGTTCTGTGATAAAAACATGGCTTAGCTGGGCTTCTCCTGCACTGTTATAAACTGCTTTTCCTCTGCCGCAAAGGTAACTGCAGGCAATGAACTCGAACGTTGAGCCTGACAGCCTTCCCCCTCACAAAATGGGTGTTACAACACGACAGTAGATGGCACTGCTGGAATGCAGTCCGAGCCTGCACGTTTCCTGCACACACAGCCCAGAGGAGAGGCAGTTAAGGCTGGATGAGGACAGTGGTTCATACACAGGTTTGTAACACGTAAAACCCGTAGCATTTGCTTTAGGGACAATGCGAGTGCTTCCATATCAGAACTTCAGCAAGAGCTAAACTACAGGTCAAGTATGTTAACAAAAGGCTGAGTTTAAAATGGCAGGAGAACCCATCCAAAAAGTCATCTACTGTACTCCCACCTTGCAAGCCAATGGCTTTTGCCAACACCTACTTCAAGCGGATGGGCACTAGATAATCCACCTCACATGAACCTAGGGGGGACAAACCGTTCTGGATTTTAGCGTGAGTACCATTGACACATTATCTAAGAGAGCCCACTTCTCCATCTCCTGCTTTGAGCTTGCAGGGGAAAGCTCCGCAGTGACAGCATGTCAGGGCTCCAAGAGTGTCCAAGGACAATCTGGAAGCTGTTCCAGCTGCTGCACAAAGGAGACTTTGAGAAGTCACCTCAGCCTGGGCCTCTGAAGGCTAATTTGGGTACCAGGCAGGCCCCCACCCAGTCCCACCCGGGAGTGCTGGGTATCAGGCATTCTTTAGCAGAAGGGAAAGCTGCCAAGGGGCTTTCAGCACACAGAGTTCACCTTTCCACAGGCAGGTGTACCAGGCAGCTTGGTCAGGCTGGTGCCACTGTAAGGAGTGTCCCTGCTGCAGCAGGCATATCCTGCCAGGAAGCCCACCACAGTCAAGAGGGAAAGATACACACTGGCAGCACTATTTTAGATTTCATGCCATATCTGCAGTGTTTTCTAGTGTTAACAGCTGAATAGCTGTCACACTCCACATACATCTTGAAGGGAAAATGCATAATCTTTCCCTTATGTGCTCTTCTTGCAGAGAATTTGCAGTTAAAAGCATTCTTGCCTCGAGTCAAGTTGAATTGTTCACTTATTCAGGAATCATACACTGTGCTCTTTCTATCTACCTGTAGTCTATCTCCCTCTTTCATTACTTAAAAGAAAACTTCTCAATCTCATGTTACAAGAACTGTATTTGCAGCAGAGACAAGAAAAGCTTCCCCTCATTTGTTTACAATTATCTTTAACATTTGAAGGATTGGTGTGAAAAACTCAAAAGGAGTTGTCAAAGCTGGCTGCTAACAAGCTTTTAGTAGCATAACCATGCTACACATGCAGAGTAAATTAAGTCAACTACCTTGAAAAGATTTTATATTGATCCTTTAACTAACAAGTAAAATTAACAACAAAGCAAGATCAGCAGTTATACAAGCATGTTTGTCCCTGATTATTAGGATTTCTGTCACACGACATACACAGAAGCAAATCACTGGCTAATACTGTTCAATGAACAAGCAAAAATATTAACCATGTGGTCTTTCATCAAGCAATGAGACAGTTTCAAACAGGGTGACAATCAACTTATCTCAAACTGTTTTCAAGTATCAGTGTAATAGCAAAGCATAGTCTAGTCTGAAAACTATTTTTAGATCAATTGCCTTCATTCTTTACATTGAGTGTTATGCATACAATGCAATAAAGAAGTGCCATCTCTCAGACCTTGAAAAAAACACAACACGCTCCAGCCAGATAAGGAAACAAAGATTTATTAGAAACTGGTAGTTTTATAGAGCTAGAAAGGTAAACATACATTTCAGAGACAAAGAATACACAATTGAACACAGTCATCATCAAGGCACATAATGAAAAATCAAATCTGAAACAGCTCATCTTTTCAACACTTGAAAAGGTCACCATAATTTCACTACTCATCATGGCACTTGCACACTATAAACAAAATGGAACAAGTCTGGAAGATAGAAATCTTACAGTCATCTTCACATCACACACACAATACATTTATTTGCTCATTGGTCACAGTCAAACAAAATTATCAGCAACTGATCTCACAAATCCCACAAAGGTACAAAGATATTGGCAAAACCAAGAAAAACTTCAGATCAGAAAGGCATTATGCATATAAATGATTTGGATAGAATGATTTTTCTTTTTTTTTAAAGTGCAAAGTCCAAAATTTCCCTAAAGGGAAGGCCAAAATACAGCTAGAGCTGCCATTTTCTGAAATGTGATAAAAATTTTTATAATACAGATTTTATGTAATTGCTATGTATCAGTTTATGGAGAATAAACACCAGCCATGGAAACACTGAACACAAATTTACATATGATTGCTCTTTGAAAAATATGGCCCAAAGCATATGCAGAACAAGGGAGATTCAGGCAGTTATTTTTGCTTGCTTGCTTATTTGTCTGCTTAAAAAAACAAAAACCAAAAGAAAACCATGCACCCCTCACGCCCATCCAAAAAACCCAAAGAATTAAAAAGAAGACTCTTAATGACCTTAACAGAATAAAGTTCTTCCTTCAGTAACCCAGTTTCAGAAAGTGGTCTAAGAGCAGTCGTTTTTAGAAAGTCAAGGTAAGTACAATCTTGAATTTACCAAGATTAAGACACTACACATTAGAGAAAGCAAAAAAAGCTTAACAAATGAGTCTGGTAATAATTGTTACTCCATCTCAGTATTCAGGCCTGAAGGCAACTGTGTGCCCCTCCACAGACACCAAAAAAAACCCACAAAATGATAAAGGAAAAAAAAAAGGAAGTCACTTTGGAAGGACTTTAGGACTTGTACATGGAAACACCTGACTTTCTGCAGTGAGGAAGGGCTGCTTTGTTTTTTGAGGAGGAGCTGTTTCTCAAGCACTAACAGGTCTGTGTGCATGCTTTGCATGCTACATCAACATCAATCCGATGGGCACCTGAGGTCAGCACTGCCACTTGGTCACCTGGACAAAACACTTCAGTATTTTATTATCCCAATTTCACACCCACAGCCAGCATGCACAGAAGACTGATCTCGCATGACAAAACTGTAAAAAACTTGACATAATAATGCAATCCTCTACCGGCTAAAAGCATATAGTGGACGTAGGCCTCTGAATAAGGGAAAGAATAGAGTCCAAAATTAGAAGCATTCCCATTCCCAAGGCAGCTATGAACAGCTCTGCCATTGACTGTACTACAATTACTACCAGCTTCATACTGGTCCTCCATCCTGTTTTTAATAGCAACTTGCACTTGTTGTTAGGAATAGAGCTAATAACCAAGCTTTTTCTGTTCCTTTGCATTATGACCCTATAAAACATGCAGCTGTAACCGAAATTTTGCCATGGTTAATAGTGCTGACATTTACAAGTGCAATGAAAAGCTGGTCTAGTGAAGCAAGTTATCAAAATTGCTGATTGTATTACAAAAATACCGTGTAAATCCATTTGAGGTATTCCGATACCACAGGACAGCAGTTTCTCAGGCTCTTTAAATAATGAAAAATAAAAAAGGTTTGTCTGAAGACAAAGGTGATGGGCTACATTTCAATGTGCTATTCCATCATTGTGTGCATCCAAGATCCTATTTCTTATGAACTTAACATTCATTCCTCAAAAATAACAGAAGTGCTCACTTCTAGGCATGCAAAATGTCACCTGTGAATTGCTTGAGTATAGGCAGTGTGACAAAACAAAAAGTCACTTTCACATAGTCAGTATCAAGGCAGTATAAACTTCTACCTTTGGTTTGATCCAAGACAAATACACATTCAGAAANCATACTGCTAATTTAAAGACAGTTTCTTGGTTTGTTTTTTCTTTTTTTTTCCAACTCAGTGACATCTTAAAGTGCAATATAGGTATCTGTTTAAAAATGGTGAACTAAAATTTAAGAAAGTTTCTTCCCACTTAAGGGCAAATGTGGAAGTTGCAGCATCTTTCTACAAAAATCTGTCTCTAATTGTTAGAGCAGATTACTTGAGAAAACATTATTGTTCTGGTGTTTCCAACATTAGGAAATTAGATTAGAAGCATCTCACCTTTTTCCTTCATTTCATGCTATTCCCAAATTCTGTTTCATTTTTTCATATACAACATAGCTGATGCTGACAGCTGGAAGCACTTTCATAAAATTAGGGGCTATGCCTCTATAAAGTCCTCGGAGTCCCTCTGTAGCAACAATTCTTTGAAAGAGGCCAACCATGCTTAGCTGTGGAGCTCCTTCCACTGAGGCTAGAACAGAAAGATAATGTGTTATAAAGCAGTTGTAGTAATTGTAAAAATCTTGAGCAAGTATCAAACACCTGGAACATGAACCTACTATCTCAGGACCACTGAAAAGAGATCTTTTAATCCCAGACATCTGGGAGATATCCATGTGTCTAAATCCCAGTGGAAAACATTATCCACCTATGTTCCTTTGGAATTCTAGGCTCCCACCTTTAAGTCTGTGCAGAAACCTACCAAACAAAAATCTCAACTATGAAATTATCCTTCTGAAATGTCCTACAGAGCAAACTGATTGCTGTCTACCCTCACAGGACAATTCAAGCACTATCATTTAAGCTCTAAAATTTATAAAACTGTAAAGTTGAGAAGAGTGCTTCCAGACTATGACACGGGCTGTGTCTGGTAGTTTTGTATGGAATGTGGATCTCAGAATATACAAAGCACCAGTGCTTGAAATATTACTTTTTAAATTGAGTATGAAGAACAACAGTGTTGGGGTAAGAGGGAGAAGGGACCAACATGAAGAAGAATTTTCCAGATACATCCTTAGTTTTTTCAAGCTGGTTTTATTTTTCATTCCTACGTCTCTGCTAGAGCAATCCCACTTGATACAATTCTCACATGACCACACAGAAGCATTTTCAGTACAAGAGGACTCACCTTGAGCCTGCATGCGTGTTCTGATTAGAGCGAGAGGGTAACTGGCCAGCTGCCCACACGTGCTGGAAGCAGTGCCACACCCCAACAGTACAAAAACACCTGGGTTTGCAGAGCTCGATGCATAGTGCTCTAGCCACGTACTCTTCAAGAGCTGCCAAGGTACAAAATCAAGCAGTAAGGCAAGAGATCTTCAAAAAGGTAAACAAATACTTCTTCATTCACAACAAATCCTAAGGGCCCAATACTGAAAAGTACCAATTTCACTGGGCCAGTTCTACATGCTTGAAGTGCACAGGTAAACACCTTAGCACACAGAGAAGGATTTCAACCAGGTTACAACAGTTAGTACCTAGAAGAGAAATCCTTAAAAGATCCAGCAGCAGTAAAGTGCCCATGCACCTGCAGTTCTTTGGGAAGAGGAGGAGGGAAACAATTCAGCACCCCACAGGGTGCAATGAAAGCTCACACAGCTGTGCACATCATCCCATGCAGAAACAGGGATGCAAACTGTAGACAAGAAATTCCATACAGCTTCAAAAGTGTTTGTTCAAGCAGTTCTGGTGATTACTAATGCAGTGCCAAAAAAGGACTTGTCTAGACCAGAAAAAAAATAAGCCTGTGTATCTGAGTTATTTAACACACTTTGAAGCAACACATTATCTAAGGTAGATAAAAGACTTTCAGCATTGCTGGTGGGTGAAACAGGTGCCAGTTTCTCAGGAAAGGAAAGACAGCAGTGTTTCAAGCTCCTCAGAAAAGCTGTGTCAGCCAGAAAGAATTCTGGCGACATGCACAGACACACAAGGAATTCAGGTTAATATCATGCACTCATAAACCTAACAACTGGCAAAAAAATGTATAAACTATCATAATATGAATATCCTTTTAAAGGCACACATCTCCTATAAAATGGGTATGTTCCAGTCTAACAAGGCTAGGTAAGCATGAAAGCTTGTGGTACTGCCAAGGTCTGTATAATCCTCTTATAGCATATTCCCTGCTTGGTACTCTTGCATGGAAGGGCCCATCTGCCCAGGCACTCCTCAAGAGGGGCAAATAGGAACACTGAGGTCTAGTAACATTAGTGGAAAGTCTCATTTGTCTTTTTAAAATCGAACCAGCTGTAATACAAACATTCCAAAAAACGTTTACGCTTTTTGTAAATTAATTAATGACAGCAACATGCCTTCAGTGATCTAAACTCACCTCATAAACGGCAAGGTCAATGCCAGCATAAGGAATTATACCCAGAATATTAGGAATATAGCCTTTGTAGAAAGCCTTTGGGCCTTCTCTTTTTAAAATCTTCTTAGCACAGTCAAACATCCCAGAATATTGCCCTGTTTTACCCACAGCCAATCTGGTCTTCAAAACCTAAAAGGAAAAAAAATAGCAGTCTTAATTACACATCTATTAATTAATCTATT
>WAAG01008621.1:21386-92324 GCA_013390105.1 Tichodroma muraria | reverse complement strand
AGCAGCGCGGCCCCGCCCCGGGCTCCGCACGGCGCCCCCGCCCGCCCCCTAGCGGCCGCGCCGGGACACGCTCGGTGAACGGCGGCACCGCGGGACGGGAGAGGGCGCGGGACGGGAGAGGGCGCGGACACGGCCGGCGCATTGCAGCCCTGAGCAGGAAGAAGGTGCCCCACAGCATCACTCGCAACCAGGTAATGAAGAGAGAGATCAGCGGGGAACGGTGATGATGACGACGATGATGACGTTTAGGTGCACGCGTGCCGCTGTAAAGATCAGTAAAAGGAAACACCTTGACGCGGCAGCATGCAGTGAGAATTGCTACAGCTCGTGCAGAATGTTGTACTTGCAACATCACTGCCTTCATTCCTACCGAAGCCGTGCTACTTATTGCTAGGGGCAGGTACAGAAGTGTTCTGAGCCGTTATTTCCTACCAATCCATCTGCTAGGAGGTACCTAGGAACACTCAACCCTGTGGTCGCTGGAGTTCAGTGGCACTGCGATCCTGAGGCCTGGCCAGGATCACAGTGGGCTGCTCAGGACTGCCTGGTCCACTACCTCATGAGGGCCAAGGCCACCCCCACTGTTTGCACAAGTTTATCAGAGACGATATTTCAGATTGGAAGCCAACAGCCAGCACAGGACTCCCAGAAACATCAGATGTGCATAGCCAAACTGATTAAATATTCCAAAATAAACTCTGCAAGTGTCAGGGGCTGCCCATGCAGAGTCTGACCCACCCTGGTTTTTCCTCTCCCAGTGATGCATTGGTCGTTCTGATTTGTTGTGATGTTCATTAGTACCTGGGGAATTCATTACTAAACATACACAGGTCACCTCCACTGCAGCTACTGGAGGAAACAGGCACTTCTGTACACAGTCACTCATTTTACAGCTGTAATGACATCAGTAAGAGGCATATTTGGATCAGACTTAAAACTGAAAAGTCCAGGCAAGCTCAGATGCTGCAGTTGTGAGGAACTTCCACAAATACCTTTGGCAGAGCTGGATATTAAAACCTGTGAGCTTGTTTGGTCAGAGTCAAGTCATAAACCACAATGTTCAATCACATTGGAATGCGAGGGCTGCAGCGAGGCAGCAGTGCCTCTGCACTGCCATGCCCCTTCCAACAGCTGCTGCACACAAACCTTCAGCAAAAAGCCTGAAGAAAAAGTAAATTCTGATCCAGAGAAAACACAAAACAATGTTGCAAAGGGCAGCAATGACCAAAAACTAATCATCATGACACTTCAGCCTGTATGACTGAAGAACAAGGGACCTGTTGCTGAGAGGCAAAGGGCAGCTGGGCTAAATTAGCCAAGCAAGTTTGAGTCTGGATAGTGTCATTAGGAGAAAAGCAGAACTATGCCATAAACTCTAATGAATGCATTAATGGATGGCTTGTGCCTCTCAAAAGGGGAAAAAACGGTTTAAATAAAGTTATTAACACAGCCCACCTGTGTTTGGCTCTTGGACTATGTTGCTTAAATAGGCCATTAACTCTTGGAGTAACTAATCTTGAAAGTGAATATGGCCTTTCTGAAGTAGACACTTAACTACATTCATATAATTCAATTAGATGGAGCATTCTCAGTCCAAAGCAGTGCTCCTGCTTTCATCTCTAATAATGGTAAAGAGCAAACTTCATTAATATGGTGCTAAAAAAAGGGATGGCAACCAAAAATAAATTCCTGGGACTGAACCCTAAAATACAGCATGTAATTTCAGTAATATAAGTTAGCATTATTATAACACAGAATTTTAATGTTGCATTTAATTCTAAAATCAGTATTACAAGAATGATCTGAGTTTTAGGACCCTGCCTTAAACCCACAGAGGAAAATATTGATTTCTTTAAAAAAACATTAGCGATCTTAAGTTTGTCTTTAGAGCACCAGAACACATCAGTTCATAGACAATGCCTTCTGCTTGAGTTTTGGGAGGGGATGAGGAAGAAAAAACCCAAATTGCAGCCTGTATAAGTTCATTCAGTTAATAAATAGTTAAAGCAAATTCATTAGGAAACAGGAATTTTATAGATTTAGTTAAAGGTTTCTTCCTATTTATGTCACTGAGAAATGATAAAATTCCTTTTATCACTCTACAACTTGTTAATGTTTTACCCCAGGACCACTTCATCTGTAATAAACATCTTAACAAAATATGCATCCCTAGGGAGGAACCGTTAATTTCCTTAAGGCCTCACACATGTAATAGGGTTTTATTGCATGCAGGTGCTTTGTGAAATTGCATCGACTTGTAATAAACGTCCAGTAAAGAGCAGGTAGCACCTAAAAGGGGGAAGTGGTGTTTGTGCACCTGTCTGAGGAGAGGCTGAGCACACCCCAATCCTCCACAGGCTTCTCCGACGGCACCCAGACCCCGCTCCGAGCCTCTAAGCACAGCAAGGTAAATGCTCGTGTTTCTAGTTGTGTTTAGCCCAAAAATGTGAGGTGAATTTAAGATAATATATTCAAATAGATTTATTGCTACTTTAGCTAAAATAAATAAACTGAAATGAATGAAAACACGTGGAAGGACAGGGAACAGAGCATGGCATCTCCTTTTCCTCAGTAGGGAGTTATCTGGGAAAGATATTTCATGGAATTAATATATGTTATTAATATATGCCATTAATCTGTTTAGAATTAAGTAAAACCAAAGTTTAACTTAATTCTGACCAGTAATAACATACCTTAGATTTTTCAGTGAGCATAGCTTTGAGAATTATTTTTTTAAAGCCATCTGAACAGAGCTGTCTCTATGGTTTCCCAAGGATGCTGATTGCAGAAGACTATTCTGCTCATCACAGTAATTAACGCAAGTGAAACCACCACATCCAGCAGCAGCATCGTGTGCGCTGCAGCTGTTTGTTGTTCAGGCAGTTGCTTTTGCCAGTTCCCTGTGTTCATTCAGGAGCTGGGAGTTCATGTTCTGTGTCACTATTCATGGCAATACAGCAGAGTTTGTGTCTTTGAGGAATTTCTGAGTTTAGTTTCAAAATCCAGAACTTCCATAACTGCTTCAGTAAAATCTCTTTGTATTTCCTTCCTCTCCCACACCCTCTCTTCTTTTTTTTATTCTTTCTAAATGTGGTTTTCCAGAAAAGGGATTTCAGGGCAAAATTGCAGCCAGAAGCCAAATAAACAGTTCTGGACACCTCAAGCAGCTCAGATTAGAAATCTCCAAGATGAAATTGGATGAAATTGGACCAAATTGGTCTGAAACCCCTCAGTATCTTTTCTGCAGGCACCGGGAGCAGCTGCCAAGGGCAGCACCACATGCCCTCAATGAGCCCCTGGTTGAAACACTGGATAAACTGTTTCAAAAGCTCCTGTGACATTTTTAAAGCTCAAGTTTTCTTAAAATTTTTACCCAAGTGCATAGGAGACCTCTTGATCTTTAATAAGCCTATCTTTAAAACACCCAAGGTGCTTTTACATTTCAAATTTGGCCATTTAAAGAAAAAATTGTAACTTATGGAAAACTAAGAACTTAAATGTTTTGCCCAGCCCAGACTGAAGGATATGCACTCAATCTAGAGCATCACCTGAAATATTTATTAATGGCTGTTGAAGCCCAAGATGTATTTCAGTGCATGTTTAGTTAAAAAAAAACAAACACCTTTTCCCCAACACTTTTGAGCTGGGTAAATAATGTAAAAAAACTCAGCTGCAATGTTGTTGAAGTCAAGAATTACAATAAACTAAATTCTGAAATGAATACTGACTTCTTGTAGGATGCTAAGGAGGTGAGTAATATATTGATTACTGAAGAAGAAAACTATTCCTATCAAAGTGTGTGTAAGAGAAATTTAGAATCCTATGTGGATAAATAATAAATACTGGAGGGGGGGGAGACACACGAAAAACCAAAACCACCAATTTAAGAGCAAAGGCTGAAATGGTGAATTCCAAAGAAAATCTCCATGAAATTTAAAAGCAGAGGACAGAGGAAAAAAAACCACAATAAGTAACCTCACACCTGAGCTAAGATGGCAAAGAAATAAATATCCCCGCAAAAGTCAGGAAAGCATTTCGGGGCATCAGTCACCCGTGCTCAGCCCCATCAGGCTCCGAGGGCTGCGCACAGCCCGGCTCTGACCCTGCCGGAACGGCCTCGGCCCGGGGCTGATGGATGGCACACGGCACCCCGGGATCATTAGGACATTTCTCCGGGCTGGGGGGCGGCTGGGGGCATGCCGAGGGTCTGTGGGGTCTCCTGCAGCAGGGGATGCCGTGCAGAGCCGTGGGAAGCGGCACGGGGGCTGCTCCCATCCTGCCCCCTGCGCCGGGGGCTGCCCAGGCAGGGGGTACCTGCCCACCCCGAGCTTTGGGCACCGCTGGGGGACCCGCTGGCCCCAGCCCGTGGGGGGAGAGGGCATGAGCTCCCAGGGCCGCAGTCACGATCAGCAGGCGCTCCCTCTGGGCACAACGCGACACTGACGTGGGCAGGGACCCCTGTCCCGCTCGGGCACGGGGTGGGAGACAACGTGAGGAGCAGCGGAGCCCGCTGCCCTCCTCTTCCTCACGGGCTTTGAGGGGCCCCGCTCAGCCCGAGCCACAGAGAGGCAGCAGGATTTCACAAAGGAAAAAGGCTCCTTCTTGTCAGCAGCTTCCCCCAGAGCGGCAGCGGTAGGTGCTGCTGGGTCCCAGCAGAGCTCCGCGCGGGCGGGCACGTCCCATCGCAGCGCTCGCTGCCTCCCTGGGAGCACTGAACGCCGGCGTCGCCACTGCCAGTATACCCCCAGAAAAGCTTGATGCACTGTGCTGATTTCTCAAAGGAAAGAAACAAACACAAACCAAGACAAACACTCAGCCCCTCTGTGCTGAGGGAAATACAGGCAGGAGTCAGAGAGGCAAATGTAATTAGGAAACATATGAGAAGATTCAAAAAAGTTCAAAAGAATATGAGAAATGAAATGCATAAAAAGTAAATAAAACACATTGTTTAAAAATGTTTCATATTAGACTTCCCCTATAAACATTTTACTTTTTATTTTATAGATTTCATGCTATTCTAATCAACTTTATTTTTGTAACTTCACAACCAAAACTGCAAAACTTACAGCCTGTTTTCACATTTCTGGGGTGTCCTGTCAGTCTTTTATATCTCTCTAGATGGGGGAAAAATAAAATCAATGAAGTGAGCCAAGAAATTCTAATTTCAAAACTTTTATAGAAAATTCTGCTGAAGAAACTCAGGCACCACATCATGGAAAGACCATAAAGGTTTGGTGAAAACACTTCCAACCCCCAGACAAATCAAAGCCTAAATAGTTTACCGTTGCTTACCAAGAGTTTGTAAACTTGTAAGGGATATTAATGAAGGTGTAAACTCTTACTGCGGAAAAACAAATCTGTGCTGTAGAGGACTGGGGTATTAAAATCAAGCAAACACAACACCTCATCTGTCCTAAACCAAACCAGTACCTCAGAACTGGAGCAGCCACGTAATCTGAAAAACAATTTTGAGATGCAAGGCTTTGCTGGCCGCAGTCATCTGGAGGAAGGTCCCATCTCATCTTTACAATCAAAGAGTTAACTCTGATGTCCCAGCACACAAATAAGTAAATGTGGGATAATTAGGAAACAAATTCTGCAAACATCTTGAAAGGGGCTGGAGACCTTTGATCTTTATAGAAAAGAAAACATTACAATACAGTCCAGCTTTTGGGGTCTGCACACATTTTATACCAAGGCAGAGGATGGTATCTTTCTTAAAAATCAAGTAACACCTAATTCCATCATACCCTAATTATCTTAACTGATTTCATATGTCTCAAGGTATTTCACCAAAAGATTAGAGTAGAAAGAGGGACTGACAAAATAATTAAATATGCAATTTGCCAAGCTTGGACAATATGGCTTTGAAATCACCTTTTCAGGAAGTTTTACAGCTTGTTCATTGACATATATATTGCAGCCTTCAGATTCTTATTTAAACTCTTTTGATTACTTTAATGGATTAATACCTGAGTACCATCCATGTAAAGTCTAATACTCAAGCCTGTTTCTAATTTGTTCAAAGCTGAGCTACTTTCCTTTTGGTGTTATGCTATGAAAAAATACTCTATCTTGATTTTTTTAAACAATATAATTTTTTCTTCCAAAATAGTTCTATAAACACAGAAATGAGCCTATATCCAGTATACTTTTTGGCTACATGAAGTGCTTTCATGTTTTCTAAAGTTTTGGTGACTCAACAAAGAAACCTGTGCTCTACCAGCAACGCATTAGGCTGGGTTTTAGCAGAAGAGCGCGCAATGGCTGCTTTTACCCTTTCAGGCTTTTGGTGAAAACACTCGTAATGAATTCATGCCTGAACCCTTCCCCACTGCACCGTTTTGGGGGACACACAAATGGGGCTGGCACGGCAGCACCTGCCCTGGTGCTCTCAGCAGAGGTGCCTGGCCCCAGCCCCCCTGGAGCTGCAGGGACCGCGCTGAGGCCAGGCACGGCCTCGGCACGCTCCAGGGCTCCTGCCCAGCCAGATGTGGGAAGGGTATTTCTCTGCTTGCAGCAACAACAGCATTCCTACTCCTCTCTCCTGCTCTTGACTCTTTTTTGAGGCAGAGTTTGCAGCAAAGCTTTCCACCTAAAATCCATGCCCTGCTAGTAGAAACCATGACAAGAACCACCAGAAGTGGTGCAAGGGTGCAAGGGCTGCTTGCTTTCCCAGACCCTACCACAGGCCAGAGCAATCCCTCCTGTGGAAGAGCCTCTGATACTCTGGGGCCAAGGAGCTCACTGGCACTGGGGGTTTCTGCATCTAAACCCACTCTGAACTTCTCCCCTCCCAGCTCTCAGGGCAGCCCATGGTAGCACATCCCATGTGGAGGTGACAGGCTGGGTGAAAAGCCACATCTGTGGCTCACCCTACAACAGCTGACTGAGCTGCACACACTGAGCCCCTGCTCCTGGAGACCCAGGTGCAGCTCTGCCACCCCACTGACACATATGGGGAACATTGCTGAAGTTGAAAGACATTTTACAAAATACAAGGAAAATACACATCTGAAGGGGTAACTTTTTTGGCCACAGACACCAGAGTGTCACTGCTCAAACACAACTCAGGCCCAGGCCAAAGAGATGGCACAGCAGAGAAAGGGCAGCCAGCTCCTCACACACGAGGCAGCAGAGCCCAGCTCGCCCAATTCACCCACCGAGATTCTTGCTCTGCCCCGTGCAGAGGCTACCAACCATTCAAAACTCCTCAGAAAATGAAATTCTTCTTCCTAACATTTTTGGCAAGCCCTCCTGGGCTGTTCAGGCCCTGCCACACACTCAGTCAGTGCCCACACAGCCACAGCCAGTTCAAGCTGGGCTGACCCAGCTTCTGCTTCCACCACCTGTGGCACCCCTCCAGCTCAGCTCAAGTTTTAGGGAAACAAAAGCAAACACAAGCTTTAAATATTTAAATAGAAAAGAAACTCAAGTTTAGAGCTGCACAAGACTCTCAGTACTAGAGAGGGGAAGGTCTCAACCATTCCTCTCGAAACCAACACACATTCTTTAATGAAGAACAGTTTCTCTTAAAATTTAACAAAACAATCTAACCCAAACCAGCATGGCCTTTGCCTCTGCCTGAAGAATTCCAGCCTAATTATAAACTTCCTCCAAAAGATGAAAAAATATAGCTAAGTACTCACAGTTTGGGAGAAGAGGCAGGCAGCAGCAGCTCAAAGGCAGACTGTTGATAGACCCCAGGTCTGAGAGAAATGATGACAAAGGGCTACTGCACAGGTGCCTCCTTTTATCATCAGCTGGGATCTGATCATGCAGCCTTGCACCTAACCGCCTTCACCTGGTCGCACTGGCTTCCGTGTGACTCCGGGCATGTTGGGTATCAGTGCCCTTCATCCTCCTCCACAGCAGACCCAGTTCTAGACTGTTATCTGAACCAGTGGGAGTTGTCTCCCACGGACTTTTTTCAGGTTTATTATTTCTCTGTTCCACATTACCATTTGAAGTCAGCAGAAATGACCCAGAATTGTGAAAGGGTGCTTTCAGACCACAGACATGTGAGTGGTCCTGACCAGAAAGGCTGTGGGTTCCCTGGAGGTCTTGAGCAGGATGTGTGGAAGTGCTGATGGACCCTGGGCTTGGCTGCCCCTGGGATGCTGCTCTCCCTGTAGGGGAAGCAGTGGATGCCAGGGCATCAGTGGATGCTGACCCGAGGTCTCCCCTGCCAGGGCACAGCCCTGCCCTCACTGGCCACAGCAGGGCCACAGCAGGGGAAGAATAGTCTTGTTTGATGCTGAGATGTAGTTCAGGGCCTTTTCGTTTATTAGTGTTCATGAAGTTTTGCCAAGTGACACACGTTAGGGTTAAAAATATCTGTAATGTTGGAAATGTTCCCTGGAAGCCACAGTTCAGCAGACTCCTTTAAAAATAACTAATTGAACCACAACAGAGAGACATCAAACTGACCCGATCTTTCCAGTCTTTAAAACTGTGTACATGCACCATATTTCAGGGTCAATTTATCACAGCATGCCCCTTCCTCACTGGTGCATAGCAAAAGGGAGAGCATGGACATATTTATAGCAGGCACTGCTTATCAGATGGTATAAATACATCCATGCTGGAATAAATCATGGCATGGGTGTGAGCTCAGTGAATGGTGAGGAGGAAGTGTTGCTGAGCACCTGGGAGTCCCCCCTGGGCATGAGGTAGGCTGCCCACAACCACATGAGGCCAGCTCCTGCGGGAGGGACTGCAGGACATGGGACATGGGCCTCACCTGTGTGTCCTCCTTCCCACTTGCACCAAGGAGCAGATGGAGAGAATTAAAGGGGCCTTCTCTGTATTCTCCTTCCCTGATCACGCCTTGGCAGCTGTTCACCTGTTGGCAATTTGGATATAATGAAGCTCCCCAAGACAAGGGGTCTTCAGTTTGTTCTTGTACCTATCTCAGGTGAGTGATGGTGGGGGCAGGGCACCATTAAGGCATGTCATGCTCCTCTGCTCCTGTAGAAATTACAGATGCTGCCTTTTAAACTTCCAGCTGTCACCAATTTACTGTAATATCAATATCACTGGTGTCCAAATTCTAGACA
This sequence comes from Tichodroma muraria, assembly GCA_013390105.1. Classification (NCBI taxonomy): domain Eukaryota; kingdom Metazoa; phylum Chordata; class Aves; order Passeriformes; family Sittidae; genus Tichodroma; species Tichodroma muraria. The sequence continues at coordinate 83,265 of WAAG01008621.1, read as the reverse complement.
TCCCTGCAGGTGGAGAACCCCAAGCAGACTTCCATATAGTACAGGGTTAAGAGAAAAGCCAACAAAGTGGGTTCTCCATTAGCCACTGCTACTAGGAGAACAATATCTAGAGGGTCCACAGGGACAGGCCCAGAGTGAGGGAGGACATGGAGAGGTGAAGGCAGATGCCCAGTTCAGGGTATTTCTGGCTGACTTGTACTACTGATGTCTCCTGCAGCCTTGGGAAACTGCTGTGATTTAAGATTTGCAAAACTGCAAATACAAATATATTGATAGGAAAATCAGTTTAACTTTCAAACAGCAAAACCTAATAATTCACAAATCATCAGGAGTCTTGGGGCAGAGCTGTGGGTAATGATGCACAGAATGTTCACAAAAGAATTGCAGAAGTTGCATGGAAAAGGCTAGTTAAGGAGGCTAAGGGAGCAAAATGCCAGCAAACCCCACCAAGACAGAGCTGCTGTGTTCTTTTGGGACCATTTAAGATAATGTCCACTCCTGTTCACGGGCAGTTAGGGCCTTCTAAGAATAAACTGATTAAAGAACATTTTGCAACCTATAAACTTGGTGCAGTTTAAATTAAGTCTTTTAACCTTGGAGGTCTTATTTTCCTTATTAAGAAGTAGGGAAAGCCCTTGCCTTCCCCATTTGATCAGCTCATTAACAGACTGACAATATCTCGGGAGCTGCTGATGCTCAATGCTTTAATAATAACATCTGCTGACTTCCTCAGGGCCCGTTTCAGAAGAAATTAGGTACAGGTTTGCATGCCAAAGCGAGCAGGGATGTCATGAATCTGCATCCAGCTGGGAGAAGCAGACAGGCTGTGGAATCACTGCTGCCAGCGCCACTGCCCAGCCAACCCTGGCTGAAGGAGGCAGGATCTTTCCCAGCCTCCTGCCCTTCCCAAAGAGCACAAACCCAGCTGCCTGTGCCCCAGCACCCCCCCAACCATCGCCCTGCATGGGACCGAGGCAGGCGTGCCACCGAAGGGGCTGGTAACTGCTGTGGGATTTTTTTAATCTAGTTTCCTATGAAAACAAGGTTCCTGTGATCCCTGTGTGCTTGTCTGTCTGCCTGTCCTGCCCAATAACTTTGAACTCTTTTCTTTACTGATTTAAACCAGATTTCACAGAGAGGTAGAAGTCTCAAGGATAATTAAGTTCCTAAAAGGTTCATATGAGTAGGAATTTGGACAGAAAAAGGAATTTAGAGTTAGAACAGGGAAAACGCTTGCATTAAGGACTTTGAGTCCATTGACTGGTTTCTGCCACCCATGACAGGTCATTCCTGGGGACTGTGGGAACAGGGTTATGTGCCGGTGGGAAAACCAGGAAGCCTTTGAGTAATCCAGAGAGCAGTCAGTTACAGGAAGCCACCTCTGTGGCCTCCAGAGCTCATGAAAATGATCCTCACTTATCCCCAAGTTTGTACTCCTTGGGTTTTGCCAGCCCCTGGCCCAGCCCATGGACGTGACAGCTTTCCCCTGACCAGTGGGGAACTCGTTTGTCACTAGAGTAGCCACCACCACCACCACCATCTCTGACACAGGGCTATCCTGGTCACTCCTGCTCTCCCTCTCTCCTCACTCTGCTCAGCCCATCCCATCTCCTTTTGGCCTGGTTGATTGACATCCCAATCAACCCCTGCCACGCTCCTGTGGGACACACAATAGGGAATAACCACCACAGGCTTCTTGCCTTGTTTTTGAACAAGGACCGTGTTCAAACACTCCTGGTGAGAGCATTCTCCTGACAGGGAATTAAACTGAAATGATTTTACAGCATGATGGCTTCCTGGGCTCTCTGTTCTCCTGACACTTCAGTAGCTTTGGAGTCACCCTCCCCCAACAAACCCAAACAACCCAAATCCCAACCCTTTGCCATGACTGTGGGAACAGTCACTAGCGGGTTCCCTGAGGAAGGGCAGAGCCACGGGAAGGAGAATCCCCTCTCCAACACTGCTGAGGTCCAGCCTCACCTCCCCCTCCCAACATGTATTTGGCAAAGAGTGATGGAGATTCACCAACTTCCCAGTCTTCACCTGCTTCCCCTTTAGGAAGTTTTCTTAATCTTCAGTGTGAATTTTCCTTATTACCATTTAAAGCATCCCATTTGGATGCTCCTGTCTTAGTGGGGGACCCACAGAGGGCCATGGGAGAGTGTCCCTCCCCAGCACCTGTGGTGGCCGGAGCCCCCAGACCAGCAATGTGGGACTTGTGCAAACCCACCCAAACCTGGCCCAAGCCCTATGGTTGAGAACTATTTGGTCAAGCTTTTTAAAGTAGAAAATCAGATTTTGTTTCTTTGTCCAGCTGACAGTGCTGTTCAATTTGGTGAAAAAAATGCTTGGGACAAATTACTACCTTTGTTGTTTCACACCAGATTAAATTATAAATTACAAAAGATATAAAATATAAGCAAACCAGTAAGCAGACTTTCTTGCTTGGAATGGGTGTGAAAACTCCCCCGAGAGAAGAGCACAGCCCTCTCCTACCTCTGCCAACAGGCAGTTGAGAAACAACCAGTTTACTCATTTTTTCAGTGATAACTGGCATTGCTTTTCCCTCCCCAGGAGAGTACCTGCCCTGCTCTGCAGCACCTGCAGTTCTGGGCTTCAGGTGACGACATCTGCTATTAGATTTCAGGTTTCTTCCCTCAGAGGAACCTCCAAGGATCTGCTTTGATCCTGTTGGACAACAGACATTAAATTTGTGCCTTAAAATCTGTAACTGGAGCCAACCTTTTCAAGCAACACTCAATGGAGCAGATCACATTTACAGCCCCATTCCCATTGCAGGCCCTCAGAGAGATGGCCCAGGGGTGCTTGGGCTGTGCTGGCTGGGAGCAGAGAGCAGGTACAGCTCAGGAAGCTGCGGCACAGTACACTCTCCAACGCGTGAGCTGCTGGGAAGATTGTGAAATAAATCCTGGCAGAGCAGCTGGATGAATATGCAGGTTAATTTAAGATCGAACATTCACAAGTCCAACTACGAAGTGGTCTCATGTGGGGCCTTGTAGCTTTTGCTTTAATCGAGTAAAATTCTAGAGGTCAAATCTCACCCTCCGTAGAAGGATGTCACCAGATTCCCAGCATTTCTGGTGGAAAAACCCGAATAGAGCCCATTTGCTCTGAGAGTCGCATGATGGTTCATTTGGGCTTTTTCTCCTTGACGTGTTGCCCATTTTATTAACTTCTGCCTTGCTTTAAAAAGAGGCATCTACCATTTTGCTTCCCTAAAGAAGCTCATGTTATAATTCAAGTGTCAGGACAGATTAAGTTAAATGTGCTGTGTGATTCCCAAAGGAAAACAAACTTCCAAACATCCTCTGTTTGCCTTGTTCCATGTCATGGATTGCATTAGAGCCGAACATGTAATTCTGTCGCCTAATGTGTTAAAGTTGGCAGGAATTTTACTCTCTGTGCAAGGTGAGAAATTACTGAGCTAACAAAACATTTCGCTTCCCCCTCCTTGCGTTCCTTCTTTATGAGATTCTGAATGTGACATTTTCACAAAAAATCCCTACACTTATTTGTGAAAAATGTATATTAAAACCAAAACACATCAAATGGAAAGAAATCACAGATGGTTTTATTCACAAGCAGCAGAATTAATGGCCTTCCCTACTCTTTATAAATATTGGAAGCAGATGAGTTCATTACTATTTCACTCTAATAAAGAAAACCTGCTTGATTTTGACAAGACATCTACTTATCTAGTGTTTCTACTGAATAATAAATCTATTTTCTTTGAAAAATAAAAGTTATCAATAAACAAAAACCTGCCTGGAAAATCTGCCAATCAAAAAAACACCAAACGTCTTCATTTCTGATAGTGCTGAAATGGAATTTGAGGGATTTTGAAAATGTCACTAATTTTCAGAATAGAAAGTTTTGAAATGTTTACTTTGTGGTTGTCTTAAATTTTTACATCTTTCAACAAAGCAAGCAGAAAAGTGAAAACATCTGAAAAGGCTTTTGAAAAGAAAAGAGTCAGCACAAGCTGGATGAAGCTGTGGGCTCCTTTATCTTCCAGAAATCTGCACACATGGAGCGGAGTTTATGAGGGTTTTTTTAACCCAGCATTCAAACACTTCCCAGTTCACAATCCTGGCTCCATCACATTTGCCAGAGCTTCAAAGTGCTGTTGGCAGCTTTTCCTGCACTGGGATAAAACATCTTACCCAGGGGAAGCAAAAGCTGAGTCATTTTTAACCCCAAACAACATTCACTGATGTGGTCATCTTGTTAGTCATGGAAATCCCGTGTTAGCTCTGTTTGTGCTTCTTTCAACACTTATTAACCAGGGAGCAAGGAGGTTTTTATTTTAAACTGCAGAAGATGTTTATCCTCCCTAGGGCCATGACAATCAGTTACATGGCTTATCCATCATTCCAGAGAAAGGGAAGGATTTTGAGAAACTCCCCAGGCAAGTTAATTTTTAAAGCTGTAGGAGGGAGAGGAGAAAAGAAAACAAAACACCACCAAAGCCACTGGCACACAAAGCCCAAAAGAACCCTCTGATGACACAGGGAGCCGCCTCCAGCCCCTCCAGCCCCTGCTGCTCCCCTCAGGCACTGGGAGGATTTCCTTGGGGCAGGAATGGCCACAAGACACCTCTCCAGAGAGAAACGGCTGCTCCCACATCTCAAAGCACTAAACAGAGCAGAAGAAATTAGAAATTCTCCTTAGAAACCAAATTCCATGAATGATGGATGTAAGCCAGCTCCAGTCCCAGCCCAGTGCTGGGGGGATGAGGGTTCTCCTGGCCAGGCTGGAAGCTCAGCTGCATCCCCAGGCACTGGGTGTGCTGTGCCACAGGACTGAGCCCACATCCAGTGGCAGCGGGTGAGGAGACGCTGGCAGGCCCCACCAGCGCAGCGCTGACTGCGGAGCTCCACGCCTGCCTGCTGCCTGGAAGCCGTGGGCTGGCATGGGATGGGCCCACTCTGGGTTGTGTCCTCCCCACACCACCTCCTCCCCAACCGGGACATTCCATCAGGTGCCGGTGACAGCTCCCACGGCAGCCACAAGATTCTGCTTCTGAGTTTTTTGTGGAACAAGTGGTACTGCTTTCAAAAGGTTATAAAAACATAAGCCTGAAGAGAATGTCGGGAACTTGGGTATTAATCTCCCTTAATTCAAAGAGCACTCAAAATAAGCGAGGCAGAAATACTGTCTGGGGTGAGAAGATGCCAGAGGTCAGATCGTGCACGACTAGCTTGGGTCAAGTTCAGAAGAATAATAATTTAGCACAAAGAAAAACAATTTTCAGTGTAGTGCAGCATTAGCCTCTCCCTGGCTGAGCAGCCCATTCCCTTCAGCTTGCTGCCCCCAGACAGGCAGGGACCTGCCCACACTGCTGCCAGGGTGGCCACTGCAGCCTAAGCCTGTGGCCAGGCTGAGCCCAGCAGCGAGTGCTGCCCCGGGACAGCGCTGCCCTCACGGCCGCCAGCACCATCACTGCGCTGAGTACTGCTCTTGCCAGGCCTCGCCCAATCCCGCCCCATACAACACCTCATTTGAGTTTGTTTTGATGTTGCAGCTTACCTGGAGAGCAAGACATTTTGGACACATTTTCCACGGCTTTTTATATCCAATTTCCAAGAAAAAAAGCTCATGTTCCAAGGCAAGAGCCTGTTCCCTGTAGGGGATTGTGCTGCCACTGCAGTTCACCCTTCTGATCCAGGTGGTTGCTTCAGTCAGAAAATTACAACACAAAAGCACACAGAATTATCTGATTAAAACAAGTTTCATTTAACAAATTATATTAAGAATACAGACTGAGTTATCACACAATGAAACTTCCCTTTGTAAAATACAGGAGGGTCATCTAAAATAAATACAAAACATAGTAACATTCATAAGATTAATGCACAGTAAAATCACTTTCAGTAACCCAACCATCTTAGAAAACCACTTTCCAACTGCATAAAAGGTTTCCCTCTGCCATTTGTATGATGACATTTAAATCTGTTGCTGTTAGGAAACAATTTCACAACAACCAACCAGAAGATCCAAAGTGTTTGGTTTCCCTGTGGTGAATGACCGAGCAGCACCTCACTGAGCTTGTTTGTGAGCAGAGGAGCAGCCTCTCCCCCCTTCTGTACCACAGCCCAGCGAGGAGGCTGGGGTGACTGACACCAGCACGCTTGGCTGCCCCGCTGCTGGGTGATTTCTCTGCTGGGGATTCCCGGCTGTTAATCAAGGCTGCAAGGCTGAGGTAATTATTTGGATGTAGCGAGGTGTGCCTGCCCTTCGGGAGGAGCAGGAACAGCTCTCCGGGCTCCTGGGGCTGCCATGGGAGAGTGGCCACGGGCACATCTGGGGGACAGACCCAGCGTCACCTGGGGAGCAGCAGGGAGGTGAACGCCAACGTGGGACTGGCCAGCTCTATCCCATTCCCCCTCCTCCCAGGAGACTGCAGGGCCCCACAGAAGAGGAGGTGCCAAGGCCCGTGGAGCCATGCCCTTGCCACTAGCACCTACCTGGCATGTGCAGTGCCCATGACAGGAATTCTCCAGGCTCGGCAGCATGTGGTCCAGTCTGGAGAGCTCAGGACGCTGAGGGGGCGGTGGTGGGTGTGAAACCAAACAAGCCCAATTCTACAGACTACCAACAACCTCCCACACTGCACAGGAGGTTCCCAGGAAACCTCCAACAAACATCGTGGGGACACGCAGGGACAGTCACAGGAAAAGTCTGACACAGTTTACTCTTATGGAACTACAGATATGAGGTGCTCCCGTAAGGGAAGACACCTGCTACAACTATTCACACTTGAATTTTATCACGAAGTTCACACTCTACATCACTTTCTGGACTAACTTCTTGCCTTCCCATGATCAACACAGCAGACAGCACAGCCTGGCCTGGGTGGCCACGAGTCACCTCGGCACACGACCAGCTTCTTGCCGTGAGGAATCCAGGAGGCAGCGTGTCACTATGAATTCACATCAGAAGGCGTATTTTACAGTAAGCAAACCCCTCACTGCTGCTTTTCTGTCTCTGTTGCAGATGTATAATAATTTGGCAAACTAACTTCTCCCTCAGCCACAAGATTAAACTACCTAGAGACCAGTTTTGTTCTACAAATTCAGGCAAGGTAGCCAAGAACATCTGGTAAAGCTCTGCAAATTCACTTCTGTTGCTTTCCACTGACTCCTCCCCTCTGCTCCCCTTATGCTCCAGAAGGCTTCTCCACAGCCAGACAACATCTGCATTAGACTCCCTGAACATCCACTGCCTGGGCCAATTCTTCCACAGTCACCTCTCGGACAGGGAGGAAGATGCAGAGAGATGCTGGTACTGGCCATGGCACATGCCAGCATGGAGGACTCACTGTAAGGATGCAAGGACCAGCCTTGCAATGAGCTGCCGTGAGTACAAAAGTTATGGAACAGCCAATAAAACCTTCCTGTGGAAATGCTGACCTGACACCCCTGGTCTCGGGAATTCAGCAGTGCAATAAAAAAAAGCTTCCTCTGATCAGCGGACTGAGAAGCTGATGCAGTCAACCACCCTGCACTGTGTCTCACTGTGCTTCCAAGCACTGGCCCTGGGCCCTCTCCCTTTTGGAATCGCCTAGTTTTCCAGCCTGTGGTTAGCAGGGCTGAGAGCTCAGCTGGCTCTCAGCAGGTGCAGCTTTTTGTTCAAAACACCTTCATTGTGTTTGCCCCACAGGAACTGCATCTGTCCTGTCTGCGCATTTGGAACAGGCTGTGTCCGCAGTGCCGTGGTGCAGGACCACAGCATGGAGAGCAAACGCATCTCTCAAGGTTCTTTGCAGGTGAGTCCTGAAGCAGCTTTGCTGGCCCAGTGTTAGAGAGGGAGAAGTAACTATACAAATATATCCTGAAGATGTAGATGCCTGTCCCAGCCATGTATCCTGCCAGTGTTTCAAGTATCCAGTGTTTCCTGTAGGTCACTGCAGAACAAGCTGAGCTCATTATCTCCAAGAAGGCTGAGCAAACCTAGCAGTTGGTATAAATATTAAAGCACTGATTTTCTCTTACATAAGGGACTCGAAGCTCTGCACCCGTTTTCCCAGATATTCCCACTGAGCGTGGGGCTCGGCAGCTCTCAGAAGCCGCTCCTTGCAGAGCCCCCCGTCCGCTGAGCAGGCAACCCTGCCCTCACGGGAAGAGGTGGCTTGAGGAGGAGCTCCTGGCAGCTGTCTCTCAATCTCCCAGTGGCAGGCACTGCCCCTGCAGCTCTGCAGACTGCTGTGACCTGTGCTAGTCCGCAGCCCTTGTTCCTCCACCATGAACAGGGAAGGTCAGCTCTCATCCCAAAGCTACGAGGAACGCACTGCTGCAGATGGCTCCTGCCTACCTGCCGTGACCACTGAGCCACAGGAGAAGCTATAAATGGATGTCACAGAAAACTACAAAACAAATTACAAGCAGAAAAATAGAAACACAAAAGATGGATGAGATGGGCACAGCACTACGGCATAGACTGGATTTGAACTTGAAGTGAACCTGAGTCGAATGACCAAGCTGCCATGGTATGTTCATTTGTCGATGTCGGCATCATCAATCTGGCCTTTGTGAAGCCTGGCAGTGAGGTCTGGCTTTTCTTTACTGCAGGATAAATAACAACTAAAAATGGTGGTGCAAGCTCCAAGTAAACGAGCACTTCCAGGGGGTCACCCAAGGGCTCCAGAACTGGTGCACAGCTTTAACTCTTTTGCCCAAGAATAGCATGCATGCAACCAAATTGGCCTCTGTTCTCCAACCACATGGCCACTCTACAGAGGCAGCTCCAGAAAATTATTTACCTGGTCAGAAGAAGCTGAAGCAAAGATCTGGACTCAGTTTGTCCTAAATGTTACGGCGTTTTGTGCTCTTTATCCCAGAAGTACAGTGTGGTGCCTCAAAACCAGAAATGAATCTTTGGACAAGAATTATTTTACTTATGTATAAATAAAAAATATTAGCCGACAGTACAAAAACTGCTGTTAGTTACCACTCCGTGCAACTAGCAAATGCCAGATCAATCCAAGGGAGCGCAAAGTAGCTCAGGGCACATGTATGACCCAGGCTGAGAGCAACAACACTGTTACTGTTACCATGGCAATTGCATTTCAGTGGGGTCAGGGAATCAGTATTTTACAACATAAAAAACTGTACGATTTAACTCTTACTCCAAAATTGCCATTTTTCTGCCATGATGCATCTTTGTTCTACAGCAGAGACTTGAAAGAGCAGCACAGAGTCAGATGGGCACTTGTAAATAACTTATTACAGCAATGGACTTCTCCAAGACATGTGTTTGGCTTGGGAGCAAGCCCAGTCAGCAATCACAGGGAGACAGAGGTCAGGGTTTAATGCATCCCACTCTCATCCTGTGCCATGTCAGTGTTCAGTGCTTCCCCATGAATGCCCAGGAAACAGGCACATCTCTTTTGTTTTAGCAGCTAGCGGGGAACATGTTAGAGAACTGTCTCGTTGACAGGAGGGTGATGGCATCCCAGTTGTCAGCAGGTCCATAGGCAGCTTGGCTGGGGTCAGTGGGGCACTGCCAGGGTCTGCCAGGGTGCCACTGACAGCATCCATCCAGAAGGAAACACAGGATGCTTGTTGCCCTAGATCCATATGGACAGATGGACACTCTGCAAAGTGAAGGTGCTTCATCTCAGGACCTGCAGCGCACCTTGGGCACCCTACCTGCCCTGCCCTGCCAGTGCCCAGGGAGAGCCAGGGGCCCTGGCTCCCCCAGCCTACAGCAAATTCAGTGACCACAGTGGATCTGAGACTGATTCCAGCCACGGCGAAACTTCTGTGCCCAGACCTTGGCAGAGGGATTGGCATTCACTGCAGCTGAGTCCTGCACTGGACTGAGTGCCACAGGAGCCCCCTGCTGCAAGGTGTCGAGAGCCAAGCAGCTCCACGGCAGCTCATGTGGCAGTACCCAGCCGTGCCTCTTATTGTTCCTTTCAGGGCTAAGACTTCTTGATGCTCCACAAGCTCCAGCTGTGTTCGCAGAGGTTTGCTGCAGCTCCGGATTCTGTGACTGTCCTGCAGCAGGGTTACAAAGTGGGGATGAGCAAGGGGCTGCGTCAGGCTCCCAGTCCTGTACTCACGTGGAGGGGTCTGCAGCAGCGGGGGCAGGGGGCAGCTGCCAAAGGGTCGCGTCCCAGAGCGGAGCGGGGTGTGCAGGGGGTGGTGTGGCGCAGGGTGGTGGCGGTGGGACACGGGGAGGCCCGCCAGGACGGTTCCATCGCTGTGGCCCGTGTCCTGCTCAGTAGTGTGCGCGCACACGCGCTCTGGCCGCGGCCCCTCAGGACGGCGGCACCGGCGGGCAGCGGGTGGGGCTGGGCGGCAGGCGGGCCGCCGCGCTCTGCTCCGTGCGGAAGCTGTAGTCGTACTGTGGGGCAAAGCAGAGAGAGGGGACCTGGAGCACTGACCCACACACAACACTGCCCGTGCCTGGTGTGGGACAATGTAAGAGGCAGAAGAATGAGAGAAAAAACAGGCCTGACAACAGCTGGCCCAGGCAGGGACATGCCAGGTGAACCTGCTGGTGCCACCTGACTCCACATCAATGACCTCCCCAGGCAGGGTTCATCCCCTCCCCCAAAACCCAGCATTAACACGAACATGACCACACTCATCCTGCCCATAAATCAGCTAGTCAGAAACATTTCCCATGGCAGGTTTACACAAGCCACTACCATCTGAATTAACATTTTTGATTGGCAAGAGGGTGAAAATCCCTATATACACTTCCCTGTGCCCCCACGATGTCACTGCAGACAAGGGACACCCCTGCAGCCCGGCAGTGCATTGTAGCAGTGCCATCTCGTGGCACGCCGTGAGCCGCACCCTGCCAGCCCGGGGCCACCCTGCCGCTGCCAGGGCACCCCGGCAGGGGCCGGGGTAGCGGTGGCTTTCCCGTGGCAGGTGGGTAGCAAAAGCAACACCACATGTTGGGGCTACCGGGGTAGGAGCTGCCCGTGACCCTGGCAAACCCACTGCATCGGCCCCATGCACGGACCCTCCTGCCATGCATCTCCCAGCGTCGCATTTTTGGCTCTTGGAATGTCACAAACATCCCCCTGTGCGCTCCTCACAACCGGGCTGGGGCCGTGCCAGTTGTACCAGGGCTCGGGGAATACCGGCGCGACGCCGAGCTGCGGGAGTCCTGCTCCTGCCGAGCACACAGGCCCGGCCCCGGCGAGCCCGGCCCCGGNGAGGGGCCGGCAGGGGGCGCCGCGGCTTCGTGGCGGGCCGGGCCGGGCCGAGCCGGAATGGGGCACGCCGGGCTGTACCCGGGCTGTACCCGGGCTGTACCCGGGCTGTACCCGGGCTGTACCCGGGCTTGCACCGGAGCCTGCACCGGGCCTGTACCGGGCCTGTACCAGAGCCTGTCCCCGGGCTGTACCAGGGTGGTACCCGGGCTGTCCCTGGGCTGTACTGGGGCTGTAACAGAGCCTGTCCCCGGGCTGTTCCAGGCCTTTACTCCCCACGGCCACACCTCCCTGCCGTGATGCCACAGCCGCCAGCACGCAATAAGGCCTCATTTTTCAACACCCAAACGCATAAAGATGTCAGCTCAAACTGTTTACTAATTAACACTTAAAAAGACACAAATTAGATATGCGTGGCTAAGAGCAATTATAATCAAGACGAATCTCTCCAGTCATTGGGGAACTGAGGAAACTCCTAATTGCTGGAACCAATGTTTTAAAATCTGAAATCATGCCAGTTAGCAAATATGTTCATTTAAAGAACATTTCATGTGACTGCACTCAGGAGAATTGACTACAAACATGCAAACAAGGAAAAATATTTCTGTGTAAAATTAAAATTTTAAGCTCTTCTAGATTTACAACTTCTTCATTAAATATATTTGCAAAGAGCAGCCCATGAAAACTTGTCGCAATTCAGTGGTTAAATGAACTGCCTTCCTTATCAGTTTAAAAGGAACGATGAATATTGGATGCTCCCTTTACTAATTAGACTCTCCATAGACTTTTTACACCACGCCAAGCGCAAATGAAGACAGGGTACACCCTGCCAGTGGCCAGACCTCTGCCCTCGCTGCCACAGCATCCTCCACAGAGCTGTGAACAGTGACAGTGCCACCACCTTTGCTATCACCTGCACCTGCCCAGGTGCCTGCTCAGTGACTCTACCCTACCCAGGACAGGCAGGGGTAGCAAGAACAAACCCCCAGAGCCCTGCTGGGAGACCTGGCAGCAGCACTGTCCGTCCTACATGCTCCTCTCTGTCCTATATCCACCAAATTAGCCATGAAGTGACAGCATGTGCTGCTTACACCTGCACCTCACCACCTGTTCATAGCCCAGTTCTCTGGGCACTCCCCCGGTCACAGCTATGCCATCCTGGGGCAACAAGAGCAGTTCAGGTGCAGTCCAGGATTTGCACCTACTTCCATCATTTTCCTGACAGGGTAGAGTCCTGAAATTCAGCTGCCTTCAGCTAGGAGGATGGGTGCATACATCTGCAAATGTGGTGACAGAGAACAGTAATTCTTGGAATTCTTTGGGAATATTTTTTGCAAGGCATCTTGCTCCAGGGAAAATGTTCTGGCTGCTTTGGATATCCAGAAGATTTGCTGTAATGGTGCTATTGCTTGCAAGGGAAATAAAGCCATGCCGAAATTCACAATATTTATATGTGTAGCTCTCTATGTGCAGACAAGATGCTTCATCAAGGAATATGGGCTGCATAATCATACTTTTCATTATGCTGGAATGCACACAGCCTGCTACAGAGCAGGAGCTGTGGGAGAGCAGGCAGGTATTGGCCTCTCCTCCCTGTGAGGAGAGGATTCCAGTGCTGGTGTCCCCATACTCCACAGGCCTGCAAGGGCACAAGCAGTGCTGTGCAGCCCACCCCCCTCCAGACAGCCCCTGAGCTGCCAGACCTCTCCCACACCAGGCAACACACAGAGAGGATGCAGAAGCAAACTCAGCATCACATGGATTCCCCTATGGCCAAAGGGACCATCTGCTCCCTGCCCAGCTCAGGGCAAGAGTGGGAAAGCAGACAAGGCACGTGGAAGGGCCACCAGCCCTGAGCACCCCCTGCTCCCAGGGTCCCTCCTGACAGACACAGGCAGTCCCAAACAGACACATGGCATGTGTGCCACATGGCAGACTGCGGTGCCTGAGTCAGTGGGTGCATCTGTCAGCCACTGCCCCTGTCAGGCAGCATCTTCAGATCCACTACTGCAGCCACTGCAGTCCCATGGGGTGCCTGCAAAAGCCCTGGCAAATCTGACCATCTTCTTGTACTCAGACAAAACTTTCAGGCAGAAGAGGGTGGATTTACGCAACTGGGCTCAACTGGAATAAAAAAGTGGAGAAGCCTTGAGGAATCTGGCAGCTTTGTGATGTCATCTTACTCTCTGCCTTGAACCCAGCTAGATGGCATAAGAGGAGGCCTTTGTGACCAATGGTGCCTGAAGAATCATGTGCTGCTGAGACAAGTTTCTTCCTAGTCTGAGACTTCAGACGTGAAGTGACCTTTGCAGAGCAGACAGCTCCTCGGCACCGTGCCATGTACGTCATGCATGTGCCAGAACACTCCCTCAGAACCACCCTTGGTTTCGTGGCTGCCTCCTCCCTGCACTCCTCAAACATTCACTCCCACTGAAGTGCAGCCCAGTTCTCCCAGTAACAACTTCCCAGCATCAGCAAAATAAAAACTGATGAAGGTATTCACCTGACATTGCTGAGTCAAGGCCTTTTGCCTGCCTGACATGCAAGAGATACCTCAGAGTGTCCTGCCTGTACCATGTAATACATGAGAAAGAAAGGCTAACCAAGACAGACATCTGGAAATAAACAGAAGGCCCCACACTTTGCCCTTAAATTCACCATCTGAACTGCCTTCACTCATCATGGATCACAGAGGGCACCCCTGACCCTGGGTTTACTGCTTGACCTTATCCATCCTCTGTGACTTGGGAGAGACAAGAAAAGTATTTTCCATAAGGCAGAGGTTCTTACAAAGAAGTGAATACAGCCCTTGTGATTTGCTCAGTGCCCAGCTGGCTACTTACCTCCTTTTCAATTTCTGCAAGGGTTTTGATTGTGATACCCAAGAGATCAACTGGCTGCATCTGGCAAGAAAGAAACAAAAATGTCAATTTCAGGGTCAGGAGGGGCTGTGTTTGTTTGTTGTTTTTTTCTGTTTAAAGTCAGCAAACACTCTATCACCAGAGATTTAGAGGCACCATCTGTAAACACAGGCATGATCCTGTTCCTCACTGCGGCAAGAGAGTGATACAGCAGACGGTGGGCAGGGGCTACCAGCTTCAACACTGTTGTCCCTCAGCACAACAGCTGACACTCACCTCTGTGCTGCTCTGCTCGGGGAGATCTGCCACCTCCCCACTGCAGGACAAGTCCGGAACACTGGAGGAATGGCCGCAGCACGAGGTGCGAGCGACACCAGCTGCGGGAAGCCCTGACCAAACTGACCATATGGTGGCAATGGTGTCTAAAGGATCCACGGGGAGGATTAGCACGACCTAATCTCTCTGCGTTTGTCCTCACAGCAGGGACTTCAGCTTTCTGGGAATAACGGCCCATAAACAACCCCCTCAGAAAGCAAGGGATGTGAAAAATCCTGTCAGCAGGAAGAAGAAAGCACAAAGCTGGAGCACTACTGAAAAATCAGACACACCTGATGGCCCAGTGTTTGCCTTAACAGCTTCCTGTAAATTGATTTTTAAAAAGATGCTGCTTTAGGATCAGATGGATTCAGGAACTGCTAGTGGGATGCTGAATCTTTGAGCTCTAGATCATCAACTTTAACAAGCACTGGCCCAGTGACACCCAGAGGTCATTCTGAGCCAGCAGCAGTGTTTCTGTTCGGGTGAAGCAGACGTGCCCTGCCAGCGTGGCCCTGCAGTGCCCGGTGTGCAGCAGGCACCACCCAGTGCCCTCACAGCTCGCCCGCAGCTAGGCAGGACCCTGGGGGCAGCCGATGGCACTGGAGTGCGCTGTGCCATTACCACTGCCCTGAACTTCTGGAGTCACAAAAGGAAGTAGTAAAGCTGTTGGCACTATGTCATCCTCACAGCAGGTAAATCCAGGAGAACTCCAAATCTGCAGCTTTCTTTACAGTCTATGCTAAGAAACTAGAAATGCTTTCAGCACCAGGGAGTCCCATTGCCATTCCTATTTTTTATGGTAATAAACCTTGAAATCCCAGGACAATTCAGTTTTAGAAGCAATCTGGCAAAAGCCTTTCTCTCCTAATGGGCAGCTATTGTGACATGCAACCTCGGCCCATCTCAAGCACTGGGTATGTATTTGGCCCCACAACAGAATAGCTCCCAGAAGAAGTAATTTGTCTTTATGTTTTGTGATCGCCCTCCATGAAACGATGAATTTCAGACACTGGGAGAACAACAAAGGCAACTCACCCCTTCAGGTGCACAGGCAAACTTCTCCGAAATCATAAAAGGCACTCCATCCATTGCTGAAAGGGACAAGACATCACATGTAACGTTTCCAGCTGGCTTCTGACATGCAACTTCGCACATTCCCAGTGACAGATCAAGTATTCACAGCATTGACACACAACTGATTGCTCCCAAACGTTACTGCCAGCCTTTTCCTCCCTCTAAATTGCCAGTGGTTTCTTTCCGTTTAAGACATAGCTGGGTCAGTCCCTACCAAACCAGGAATCCAACAAATTCTCCTTGCTCCATCTATATATGATTTCATGGTCTCCCTTTTGCATTTTCCAATTTTGTGCAGCAAAAAGCAGGACAGTATTTGAAACTGGAAGGAGGACACACTTCTATTTACCACCTCCTCACCAAACTGGTTCAGCACACTTAGTGGTGTCTGAGCAAGAGAATAAGGAACAGCTGGTTCAGGGGACTTGTAGCCCCCAAAGCAGTCAACACCACCACCTGTGTACCAGGCAGTAAGCTGCCACCACCTGGGCAAGATGACGACAAACACCTGGGGCCAAGCACCCTCCCTGGCCTGGCTGTTGCCAGTGTAAACTCAACAGTGAGCAGTGGAGCTCAAACACTTGCAAACCACATCTGGAGGACGTAAACCAGTAGAATATGAAGACAGACATGAGGACATGACACCACATGGCACAGCCTCATGTCACACAGCCCAGCTTTTTCTGTAGCATAACCTTAGTAGTACTCAGAGCACTGTTTGCCTTTATACCATCTTGTATGTTCATCCTAGTGCAATGATGTTCAATGTTTGTGTCTTGCTATCACCATGTCACAGGAAGCCTCCCACAAGATGTGGTAGTACAAGAAAGACACTTATTTTTAGAAAATGTAAATCAGCAATTTGCACACAAGACTGAAAAGGGCATGTTTCTAAGGCAGCACATACCCCAGATACACCCCCTTTTTGCACTTACACCTTTAATATTTGAAGTCTTTAAATTTCAACTCTGGAAGAAATAAAAACTTCAAATTAGAGCAAATTTAAACCCTGAGAGGCCCTCCAGTGATCCTCACATAGGGTCTTCTTTCAGAAAGCATCTGCGCCCACAAACTCACTGCTCCTCTGTCTGCTGTTTCTAACTCCTACAGCACCACTGAGTTACCATGTTAGTGATTAAACAAGGGTCATTTAAGAATACTCAGCCTTTTACATTTGCTTTGTCTATTTTTGATTTAAAAACCCCCTCCACAGGAGTAATTTTGTTATCAAAGCTGCTGTGTGGCAGCCACAGCACAAAGGGAAACAAAAGGAAGCAAATGAAAAGCAGCATCACCAAATGCAGGAAGTTTTAAACCTGAAAGACCATCTGCACTTGTTACCCAACAGAAACCCTCTTTGATCAGCCACACGCCAGTTTTTGTAAAGTAATCTAAAGCCTGAGCTACGCCGAGTGTGCGCGTCCCCTCAGCCCCAGAGCCCCCCCATCCCTCAGCCGCGCGCTCCAGCCCACCCGGAGCTCAGAACTCCAGAGCAAAGCAGCAGATAAAAGCAGGGTGAGCCAAAGGCTCCGCAGCGCAATTAGCACTCTCCTAAACAAACGAGCTTCAACAGAGCTGTAATTAAGTAGGCCTGTAATTAAGTATATGCCCTTTATCATAACGATCATGCTTAAAAATGGCATGATGCATGGAAGTGTGTTATTAATGCTGCACTCCCCGAGCGCGGGAGCGTGTGCGGAGCTGCCATGTCAGGCCCGTCACCAGCCTGCTGCTAAAATGCATTAAAGGCAGAAAGCAGAAAACAAGGTGCTCATTCAGCGTCTCCTTTCACAGCCAGGCACTGCTCTCACCAGGGTTTAAATACCACCAATTCTGGAAACTTCACAGAAACGAAGCCCTGGGCAGCCACTGCCACCGCCTGCCCCGGCACCAGGAGGGCAGCAGCCCATGCCCCTCCACCGTGGCTCGGCCAGGCTCCAGGAGCCCTTTGGCTGCCCTAGGGGCTGCAGGCAGGCAGTGGGCACCCCCAGTACAAGACACATGGGAAGTGGCGCTCCCCCCTTGCATCTGCTCCCAGGCTGAGCAAATGCCCTTAACAAAGAAGATGCTCTGGGGGAAGGACCCTTCTGTGCCCTCCACCTCACCTGTGGGGTGCCCTGCTCACAGGATGAGACACCCACAGCTGCTGCTGCCCAAGATGGGCTTTTTCACATTCACGAAGACTTCAAGGGTGAGACCCCCTACTCCCACAGAAGCTCATGGAGACTTGCAATGATCTCCAGGGCCAGGCAACTCCAGCAACAGCAGGAAAGAGCTCCCAACACTATGTGGGATCCTGGCTGGCTGTCCAGCATTGGGGTGTCCAGCAAAAGGGACTGGGGACCATTGCTCCTGCCACACCCTGTAAGGCAGCACACAACTGCTGCTTACAGTAGCAGCTAATTTAATAATAAAATTAAACAAAATCAGAAGTCTAGGAGAACATTTTAATTCCATGTCCCTTGTTTTGATGTTGTTATGTAAATAAACAGCAGCAGCCACCTTTGATTTCTCCCTTTTTCCTTTTTCTATTTTTTTTCCCCTCTTGTCTTTAAAGCATTCCTGGTAGGCCCTGAAGAGTGACTGCTGTGCTGAGATCCTGCCCTGTGTCACCACCTCCATGGGCAGTGTCACACTCACAGACCAAGCCCTGGCCCTGAGCTGCAGCTCCCGTTTTAGTGTGGCCAAAAGCTGTAACAGGTTCCTCCATGTCAATCTGTGCCACGTTTGAGACCAGCAGATGGTAACACCAGGGGATAGAGGAACTGGTTCTGGTGAATGACAAAGCACAGCTCTTTCCAAAGGTATGCAAGCCATTTCAAATAAAAATGGTGGTCCCAATTTTATAGCATTACTCATATTATCATAGGAGCAGCTCACACATTGACCCACACAGGCTACAATTTCTTTAAAGGTTGGGACTTTAAAATATTTCTAAAGACCTACAAATATTTGCACCTTGCAGATTAAAGACTCCTTGCACAGGCAGGCAAAGCTGCTGCTGCCCCTCAAAGCCTCATGCCAGAAGGAGGGCTGCCTGTCAGGGCCCTGTGCCCAGGGCTCAGCACAGCAGGCAGCACGTTCTCTCCCTGAACTGTATCCACAGCACCTGCAACAGGTCAGGGAGGTGCCCCCGCTCTTCTTCCTCAAAATGGAACAAAATAAAATCGGGTTTCAGAAGGAAAACTGTTTCCAGTGGCTGTTTGCTGCCTCCCAGGATCAGCACCTTCCTGAGGGTCACAGCTAATTAACTCAGGTACTGCAATTAGTTAAAAGAGTTGAAAGGAGCCAGCAACCAAAACCAACCTCGCAAAGCCCAGCCCCAAAGGACAATGCTCCTATGAATCCCTGACAGCAGGCAGGAAGTGGACGGGTGCCTCGGTGAGGTGTAGCAGACATGCCCCTTCCTCGGTGCAGGACAACTGACTTCTACCTGCTGGCTACATCTTCACTGGAATTTGCTCTCAGGCTCTAGTGGGGTGGACACCAAAGCATGCTCTGTAATTCAACTCGCTAGCTTGCTTAGAAATCCTCTCTTAATCGGTAGAAGTACTGCCACCCTTCTTTAAGCACTCGAGAGATGCTGCCTTCTGTGCTGCAGACTCCAACTAAATCTCAGTTGTCAAATTAGTAATTCATCTTTCTTGAATAACTATATTTTTAGCCAAGCTACCAGATTTAAATAATCAGACCTGCCAATGCTACCCTAATTTAAACACGCTGACGAACTTTCACAGGCAGCATCAGCTAACATAATGAGTTTCTGGATGACAAAGAACTTCAGACGGTAGTTCTCTACACTACCCAGCGTAATAAGCACTTGTTCTTTTCTACAATGTGCACATAAAAGGGAAACCTAAATAATAGTTGCTGTAATTATCTTGAAAAATATGTGGTGATTAATGGTGATTATGAAAATCTGTATAATTGTTCTCTAAAGCTCCGAAGATCAGATGCTCTCTTGAAGCAACCATCAGTGAAGAACTTGGAAACACAAAAGCTTCCAAGCTGCTGTCCGCTAGAAGCATGTGAGAGTGGGACCACCTGTGTGCTAGCTCAGCCTTCACCCTCCCGTGACCTCTGCCAGAGGTTCCAGGATGTCCACAATGTGACGCATGTGTCATTGTGGCTGAAAGCACAAAGTTCAACCTGTTATTTATGCAAATAATTAATTACTCCTGTATCCAACTCACAGTTTGTCATGACACATTAATGACTTGATAGACTTCTATGAACTAGTGAGCACAGGACAGCAGAGCGCTTTTATCGTCATTTAATTTAAAAACGATCCTGTGTGAAATTATCTAGTTGTGAGTGATGGAAGCATAAAGAACAGACTCAGCAAAGCTTCTTTTGGATCATTGCTTTATTAATGGTAACGTCAGGGAAATGAAAAATGCTAACATTGTCATATTTAACTCCTGGGTACAGATGAATCGCTGCCTCAGAGCCTGGCGGGCTTGGTTTGCACACTGCAGTGAGCGCTAATTCCTCACACCACGATTGTGGGATACAGAGCCACGGAAGAGTTTATATACCTTAACTCCCAAGGAAATAACAGCTGTTTCTGCATTAAATTCTCACCATAAGCTTTTATAGCTTTGGATTTCTTTATTGCTGTTTTTGTGTAGCCTTTTACACTTGAATTTTCAATTTCTGATATTAAAAATATTTAAATAAATAAATTAATCCCTTGCAAAACACTTTCCTGCATGACTGAAAATGAAGAACTGTTAATCCAAACTGACAAAAAATCCAACACTGTGCACTACTGCCACCTTTAAAATTTAAATGACCTTAGATTTTAGAAAGGGCTTTCTCTAATGCTGCAGAACTGTTCCCATTTTCCCCAGACCTGAATGCTAGGAGAGTGTTCATCCTTTACCAAGAAGAGAATCTCATAAACCAGTCTACAGCAACACCATAAAACCAGCAGTTCCCCTGCTTAGAGAAAACTTGATTTTCAGCTAAATGGCACCAAAGAAATCTGAAAGCAGATTAAGAACCAGGGGCTGGCACAGAGCTCAAGCACAGCACCACTTGGAGGGGAGCCATGGTCAGGCTGGAGGGACACATGAGCACACTTGAGTCTGATGTGGGCAACCAAGGTGCCCACCAGAAGAGCCCCTGAGCCCAGTGGGCTGCCTGCTCACGGGAGCTCTGAACGCCATTGCACTGAAGCAGGAGAGCACAGTCATGAGCGGTCTGTGTCCAGCCTGGCGAGGACAAGGGACTGACTGCTCTCTCCAGCAGCAGCAGAGCCCTGCTGGGGCTCGGCCTCAGTGACCCACAGCAGACAGGACACACTGTTACCTGGGTGGGTTGGGCAGCCATGGGGAGCTGGTGGCACAGCGTGCCAAGCACGCAGCGCTGGCTCCCTCCCATGCCCTTCTGCTTCCCACCACACGCCCCAGCGTGAGCTCTGCACTCCTGAGCTTCTTCTGCACCCATGCACAGAGGGTAGCGCAGGACACCCGCAAAAACCAGGCATTCAGTACAGGGGAAACCACTCAGAAGTATGAAAAAAATGTTTTAAAATAGTTTGCAACACATCCAGAGAAGGGTGTGAGCTTTTCAAACCAGACCAGCTCTCCATGATGCTAAGCCTCCTCCTCCTGTATTTCTATACACAGAGATTTAAACAGCAACTGAACAGTAAATGTGTGTGTGCTTTGTGCTACAGTGCACCAAGGCCCAGAT
Source organism: Tichodroma muraria (assembly GCA_013390105.1). Classification (NCBI taxonomy): domain Eukaryota; kingdom Metazoa; phylum Chordata; class Aves; order Passeriformes; family Sittidae; genus Tichodroma; species Tichodroma muraria. The sequence goes on along the minus strand of WAAG01008621.1, from coordinate 62,118 downwards.
GGAACTACACCAAATCACTGATGGCAAAACCTCAGGGCCAAAACCAAACACAGCCTTTCCTGACAGTTCCTGCCAAGCCGGCTGCAACAGGGAACCTGCAGATGCCCCAGCTGTGTTCCCCAGCTGCAGACACCAACCCCAACACGCATACAACTTCTTTGAGTCATACAAGGAAGTACAAAGGTGCAGGCAGGGGCACAGGCAGGGGTGCAGGGCTCAGCTCTGCTTGCCCAAGGCATGAGCCCAAGCTCACGAGAGCCCCGAAGCACTTCCTGCGGCTCCAGGGGCAGCTGCACTGCAGATCCCGTGGCTCCTGGGCAGCAGGAGCTCTCCCCAGGGCTGTCATGCGGCACAGCCAGCTGGGAATGCCCAGCCCTGTGCCCAGGCCTGGCCAGGCAGCAGGATGGCAGTAGTACCAAACCACCCAATGCCTGGTGCAGTGAGTGGGAGAGCAGGGGCCTCCTGGGCTGGGGAAGGAACCTCTGCTTTGGGAAAGGTTTACAGCTTTCCTGTTCATCTTGAAATGACTTTGATTAAAAAAACAGACCTGGACTAAATTTTCATTTTTGCTAATTTGATTGTCAGCCTTGATTTTCTCCGTTTCCTGCATAGCTTATGACATGGTACAATTAGTTCTTTACTGCTAAGATCAAGCCACAAAAACACATGAAAAAGTACCCCTGGATTTGATTATTTTCTTTTTTAAATAAAGTGAAGGTTAAGTACTGCATGGTGACGCCTAAGGAGCACCTCAGCACTGTGACTCCATCAGCACCAGAGAACATGGAGAGACTTCAAACAAGCTCTTCAAATTGCAAGTGTTTAGGAGCTCTTGATTTTATTATTTTTTAATAAAATGTCCCCTTTGAAGTCTCTCCACCACACTAAACTTCAAAGATCACACCTTAGCATGTGCTGTTTCCAAGCCACAACCCTTAATTAATTAGAGCAGAGCAGATACAAACCAGGGCACTCGCATGGGGCTGAGGCAGAGCCGGGACAGGGCTCACTTAGTGATGGGGAGGCGAAGGCAAAGGCAAAGGCAAAGGCAGGTACTCCTTCAGTGTCCGCTCATGGCTGCGTGCTGAAGAGAAACCCAGACACTTTTCCATTCCCTTCAGCTCTGGCTGTAATGACACACTCCTTGGAAGTCATTAAACATGTAATGTCTGTCTGCCACAGCGGCCGGGCAGCACAGGCTGCAGCAGCAGTTGCAAAAAGCATCTCAGGCAGCCCCACAATGGCCGCAGTGTTCCCTGGCCGGCAGCTGTAAATTCCTGCTGCTTGATGAGAGAAACATCCACACGACTTCCAGTGCTGCAGGGTAGGAGCAGGGAGTATTAAATCCACACGCGGCGTATTGTTACAGTGTCTGGCCCCGGAAGCTTTTTCCTTAGCTGAGCCCCTATGGTGTGAGGTGGGATTTGCTGCCACCATGACAGTCCTAGGCTCCCCAGACTCTCTGGACAGCAGCCAGGTCACTGGCCAGGGGCAGATGCTCACACTTGCAATGACGCTGTGATCCTGCCCAACAGCACCCCACATCATCCAGCAGTGCACTGAGTGACCAACATCTGTCCCACAGGACTCCCAGGGGAGACAACCATGCACAGTCCACTCTTTACATTCTTTTGGTTTAAGGGACTCAGGTTATTTTTAACACACGTCAGCTTTGTGTTTCCAATAAAAGCAGGAGAAAGAAGATAGATCAGCTGCCCTGACAACACTGTGCTCTCCATTCTGTAAGCGTGCCTGCATGTTAGTGGAAAGAAACTCATTACAAGCATGGCTAGGAAGGATGTGGCGATACCCATCTTCTGCCCTGGTGCTCACTGATGCTCAGAACACGCTCCCACCATCCCATGGAGCATTCACCCCGCCAGAAGAGCCTCAACATAGACCCAAAGCTAAGGCCTTCAGTGCTGGAGAGGATGGCACAGGCACGCAGCACTGCTCGGCTGCAGGTGAAGGCCCCTGATGCCGTGGGCTGGGGGCTGAAGGTCAGGGGAGGTGCCCTCCCCCTGCCAACAGCCAGGCAACAGAGCCACAGCCCTGCCGAGCCAAAAGCACTTCTGCAGGAAGAGATCCACTGTGCCACGCGGGATCCAGATCTTCTAATGGGATTTAATTTTTAAGTGCTTAAAGTCATTACTGGAGCCACATATTTTTATCAGGTAAATTTCATTTGCATATGCAAATGATATCTAAATACACTGCACCATTAATATGATCAGTAATTACATAATAATAGTCACCAATCTCCACACACATCAAAGGTACAGTTTTGTAGCTATTAAGGAAACTGTGCTTTGTAATTAAGATAATCCTCATTTCCAGATGCTAATTAACTATATAATAATCAGCTTCTTTTGCTAATGTAAATTAAGTATTTTCATCCTTATTGGTAAAAGAGTTGCTTATCACTTAAAAAAGAGACAACCTAGAAATAATCCTTTCTCCCCCCTAGAGGTGAAAAGGTAACTCCATTTTTATCAGTCTCATTTGTGAATGTAAATTAGCCCTGATTAATCAAATCACTGATTAACGTGCCCATCTTGTAACAAGGCCAGTGCCTGGCGTGGCCCTCCAGCCCTCGGAGAGCCCTCGGGCCCTCGCAGGCCTCGTGGCGCACGGCAAGCCCCGGCTCCTTTCCGCTGGCCCTGCAGAGCTCCCTGCCCCAGCACAGTGGGGACGGCCACCAGCCGCAGAGGGACACACCGTGCCGCCCAGCCAGGCCGAGGAGCCGCCCCGGCAGCGGCTGTGCCTCCGAGCCCTGCGGTGGTGGGCAGCGGCAGCAGGTGCGAGCGGCAGCACCACCAGCCTGCCACGCCACCGCAGCAGGGCTCGGCCTTGGCGCAGCACATTCATCATCTGCTAAACCAATCCACCCACTCTGCACCGCCATTCGTCATTAATTATGCTAATCAGCACACCATTACTCTCCGATGACACCACGGCACTTATTAGCCAGTTATGGTTTTTCAAAAGCACAGCTCATTGTGTATGTGAGTGCTGCGCCTGCATTAGCCTACAGGGAAGAAATGTCCAATTATGAAAAGAAGAAATTTGCTATTATCTCCCTCTAACAAACCAATTTAGTAATTATAAAAGTCTCTGAACTCAAAAGGATTTGTTAAGAAGAGCTGAGTGATGAAACCAGAGACTTTTCTTTGCAATAACTTTATGAGTTAGAATTGAAGTGACAACAGAGAATGGGTAGTTTTTATTATCTTAATTACAACTCTTGCATCTTCACTTTGGATGATCAAAAGACAGAATTTATCTAAACACAGGCCCGTATTTGGCTCTTCCCTTAACCTATTTGATTTTTTTTTAACAGATACGCAGCCAAATGTGCATAACATGTCACAGACCCCGAGGCAGGCTGGCCAGTTCCCAGCGCGCAGCTCTGCAGCGTGGATGTGATGACACAGCAGCCACCCTCGCAAAGCCACCCTCGCAAAGACAAAGCCCCCGCACGCCCGAGGCACACAGCCCCAGGAGAGGGGACACCGCCCAGGAGAGGGCACACCGCTCCAAGGGCGGGGACACCGCCCCAGGGGAGGGGACACCGCCCAGTGCTGACACAGCTAAAGGCACGGAGCCGGGCCCCGGAGAGTCCCTGGGAAACTGGCTTTGTTGGAGCATCCAATTCCTCCACAATTCCTATGTTGATTTTGCTCACTGCAAGGAGACACCAGTAGTTTTAGAAGCTTAATATGTGTTAAGAGCTCATTAATATCATCAGAGTAAATGGGCCTATTAAAACATCTTTAAGCAATATCTGAACATACATCTCCCTAAACTATATTTAATGACTGTACTTAAGATACATTATAAGAAAGTCTTAATGAGACATTAGATAGCATTTTGAAGATTAAAACTGGAGAATCCGTATAAAGTCTGTCCACTTAATTTAGCCTTAAGCTACACTGATGAAATACATTACCACCAAATTATTACTTCATTAGGACAAATATTTTCTAATAATTTCTGATTTATGCCATTAGTTGTCTCCATATCTATTATATATTCATATCTATATGTACATATAAAAGTATACACAAAACAATTTTCTAGTTCAACAGGAGATGGGAGAAATTCTGAGCTTTCTAACAGCTGAGTTAACTGTCTTTTTTCCAGTGAGTTAAAAATATGCACTCTTCATAAAAGTCCATTTATGGTGCCCCCACTTATCCATAAGGTTATCTTTTAAACACTTGCTGTTCTGCTTTTCAAGGATCAGTCCCAGCCTGAGCCGAGCAGGACCCTTGCTCTGCGTGTGGCCCAGCGAGGGATGACACTACCAAAATTATGCAGGGCCTGGCAGGACTGCTGGACAAGCCTGCAGCAGAGCCCATGGCGCTGTCCCACCTGCCCTGGCAGGAGCTCTGCCCGCAGCACGCCCACAGACGGGCACCCACCCTGGCCCTGCTGCAGCACAGCCAGGACAGCCAGGCCATGGGACACCTCCCCAAACAGCCGAGCCACTGCCAAAACAAACTGCAATGAATTTATTAGCAAGAGGGTTTATGTGTGGTTTATTTTGTATAAACAGCTTTTCATTAGATAAATGAAGCCCAACAACCTTTACAAATGTTTTCAATTAAGAAATGATGCCATTGAGATATCTGGATGGTGATAATCAGGGAAAACACCAGTGACATCTCCTGCTCGGAGCTGGAACGTGCTGCCAGGATGCCTGCTCCTCCCAGTCCCACCCCACCCAGCCATCCAGGCATTTACAGACCCCTGCTTCATTTGATTGAATCTGTAGCAACAAGACTATTTACATTTATTCTGCCCAAGCCTTCTATCCAAAAGAGCGAACATCTCATTGTAACAATTCTGCATTTTTAACTGCGCAAATTAAGCATTCTTCATAAATAACAGCCTGGTTTGCTGCACTGCAACTCCTTTTTATTAGCAGCACAGAAATGCACAATGAGCAACGTGTTCTATTATTCTTTGTCAAATCACAGAATGCTACATTAGAATAACTCTGCCGGTCAATGTAATATAGTAGATTAAATTCAACTTCTGTGCAAAACCCACTGTAAAACAGCATGATAAGAAGGCTATAAAAAATTTAATTTTACTCCAAACTCCATCAAAAAAAAAAAATTGTGTGAAAAGTAATTTTGCATAATCAGTACACGCCATCTGGAACAATTAACTGATTTCTATAGAACTATGAGGATCAGTCATATCTGCTTATTAAAGATCAGAAATTATACAAGTAATAAATCCTTGAAAAAACTAAGCGTACTCCCGCCTGTCAATGCTATTTTAACTTCAAATACTGAAGAATGCCTGATAAGGCTGAAAAGAAGAGATTAATATATGCAAATTACATCCAGCATTTAAAATCCCCAACAACTGTCTCTGGTTTTCTGTCCCTTATTGCTGCCCTTATGTTTTATTCATACACCAACTCACCTGTCACTTCATAAGCTATAATATTATGGGGGGTATTATTAAACAGCATAAAGCCAAGCTTTAATTGGAAAGCTTCATTGCATTTTCCAATTATTTGGAGTAAATTAAAAGCAGATGCACATAGTTTAATAAGGAGTCTAATATCAGTTCCGGGAAATCAAAATTCATTGTCATTACTATACTGCGATAGTTTTGCAAACTGTACTCAATTTCAGAGGTTTTGAAAAGAAAATCTGTCTCTGCAATCTGTTAATTGTCATTCGGTTAATAACTGTTTAAATATCCAAACCTCTGAGCAGCTTCCTCTTTAAAAAAAAATAAACTCTGGCACTTGGCAAAGCAAAACAAACACAGTGCAGGCCACCCCAAGGTTGTGCTCTGTGGGAACAGCGCCAGTCCTGCAAACTCATCCTCCTCCGTCAGCCACTGGCCTTCAGCCACTGCTGCTGCAGGACAAGGGCACCCCTGTCCTGGGACACACATCACCTCGAAGGGCTCACCCTTGCCTCCATCACCCCGGATGTGCCACCAGGCTGTGCCCAGTACACCTGCTCATACATAATTCATGGATCCAGGGTTACAAACGGATAATCCTCCCAGCAGGGACTGAGCAACCTCCTTGGAAGGTGATTCGTGAGCTGAGGGACGAGGGTGAAACCCACATGTCAAAGCAGGAGGGGACACGGCTCCCACACCCGCCTGCTGCGTCAAAGGGAGCTGGGACCACCGAGAGGGCAGGGCAGTGGCCAGCCAGGGCCTCCACCTCCCCTGCCAGCACATGACAGGAGGAGAGGAAAACAATAAATGGCACTTTGGGCGACAGCAGGTTCATCAAAAAATTGTCTGTCTTAAAAATGTCACCTGTGAGAGATCTCATGACTCCATCGTCCCCATTTGGGGCTGCTGCCCCAGCACAGCCTGGGTAACACGTGGGGCACGCTGACACAGCACACCAAGGGTCTGTACACCACGGATGGGATAATTTAATAAGAAACATACTTTTGAATCTCATTAAGTATAGTATTAAGTAACACACTTCCCTTTCTGAAATATGCAGCTGCAGCATTTTATATGAGATTCCAGCCTCCCTGAACTGCTGGATATTAATAGTGCCTTTCATAGCTGGAAGATTATCCAGGTCTCTTAGTCTTAAGACTGGAAATTGCAATAGGGTAAAGAACAGGCTGACTTTAATCTCAGCTTCAGGAAAGAGGTTTCAATGCAGAATAAAGCTTGTGTCACAACTTGTCTGGCTTTTGGACCAACCTGATTAAAAATTCAGTGTCACAAAATATATATTTAGTTCCGCTTCTAGTCTTAAGAAGCACCAAGAGCATTTAAGTGAAGAGATGGGGACCGACAGTAAGATGCAGCACAGGACCTCCCCTTCCAAGATTGGGGATCTCAAAACCTTTGAACATTAGAGGCAATGGCAGAACCACCAGGAACTGTGCTAGAAGATGAAGATAAAAACAATCCCTGTGCACTGATCCAAAAAATAGAATCTCCTTTTTTTTTAAATTATCTGTTTTAGTAAACACACTGTAACAAGAGCATAATTTAATTATCTACAAAAATAATGAAGTAAAACAATTGTTTGTAAAAATAAATTATTAACCTCTGATTAAAACACCTGTCCTCCTATATACAGAGGAGAACTACTGTGTCTTTCAAAAGGAAACAGACAACTAAGGAAGTGGCGTATGTGGCCAGATAACCTGGCATTTTGCAACGAGAAGGAAGTTAACACATGGGAACTGAAATATAACAAAATCTGAATCTACAAAGACCTCTGAGAGAGACTTCTTTTGTCACTACCAAAGGAAAAAAGAAAAAAATGGCGGGGGGGAGGAGGTAGATACCCCAAGGCATTTCCAAGTTAGCCCCTCCTGAAGAGGAGGAATCAGGAAGCAAACTGCTGTCTCAGGAGCAGTGTGTGAAGCAAATGCTTCCCACGCCGCTGCCCAGACAGATGACACCTGCCCCTGCCGAGAGCCCAGCTTGCAGTATGGAAAAGCAACTTGGTTTCCTTTTCAGGAATCCACTGTCTTTGATATTTTTCCAGATCATTAACATCAGTTTCCACTCTCTCTGCTGCCTCCAGAGAGCTGGATTAGAAAGCTGCATGGAGCAAACGCCAAACGTCGCTGCAGTGCCTGCAGGAACAGCCCATCCTCCTGCAGACAAGCCCCAGCTCAGCTTGGCCTCGTGCCATGGCCAGACCCTGGCTCACCTCGCCCTGGCCGGGCTGCACCAGGCTGAGACGCTCTGCCCCCTCCCCAACGAGGCTCTGCCCTGGCCTTCCTGCTGGGAACGCTCGCCTGTGTGACCCAGCAGGTGGAATCTGGACTGGAGCCTCTGCTCACAAATATTTCCCTCTCCAAACTCTCAGTTTGCTCTGACCTTTCACAGAAAGTGTCTTAAAGAGGACAATAAATATTTAAATATCATAAAAAACTATTTATATATAAATATAATAAATACCCATTTAAGTAAATATTTACCTCCCTAAGGTAATAAACCTTGATGCGTAACTCCAAAATAAACAAGCCAGAGCTGTGGAGAAACTGGCACCTGTAAGAGCCGCACACGGAAACCTCCTGCTTCATGGCACGCTGGCGCACACTCGGCAGCCAACGCTGCGCTGGCAGCCAGCCACACTTCCCTTCCCTGATGCTCAACCCAGCTTCTCACAGAAAAACACTTCACACGAGTAACTTGATATGTATCAATTAAAGTGTTTAAAGACCACAAAACGGTACCTTTAAGGTGAGAAATACATGCAAAGGCATTTCATCATCAAGTGACTGCTGGAAAACCCATCGCTCCTCAGCAAAACAAACAGCAAGTGCTGCGGTCTCGGTCACAGCACGGACATTGCTCTATTGGAAGGTTTGGGATCTGTTCCACATCTAAGCTCTGACCCAGAGAACATAGGTTTTCTCCTCTTAAAGAGAATGAAACCCTTCACCTGCAGCTCAGCAAGGTCTTGAACTGAACTGAGAATGCTCCAAATGGTGAGACGCTGTGCCTCTGGATCCTGTTTTATTTCTATAGATTAACATGACTTGAGGATGGATGCCCAAACTTATGGATGACATGTCAGTATGTCCAACTAACATCATTAATTTCCTAAGGTACTTGCACAAATGTTTTGACTGTTTGGGGCTGCTAGCTGGCAAGTGTTATTTGAAAATACTACCAACAAACATATATCAAAATATGTTCTGCTTTTGTTCTACTGCTTTCCCAGCACAGTTTCCATATTTAAGTGTTCAAAAGATGAACCTCAGTCTTACCCAATGGTAACCAATCATCTTGTTATCTCCAAATTCCTGCCAGAATAAATATCCTTCGAAAGGTTCATATGACTGAAGTTGGGTTTCTGCCTACACACTACCAGCTGCAGCAGAATCTGGAAGTTCATACTATTGTTTCCTGCACAAAACTGGTGTAAAGAGGCTTTAATTGCTTTAAGCATGCATTCTGATGGGATTTTACAGACTGACCGACTCCATACAACACAATTTCTATCCTAATCTGAGAACAAGCCAAGAGAGGGGATGAGTCAAATTACACAAACTTGTTTGCTGCTGCCCCAAAATATATCTATCTATAATATAACACTGAAGGTGGCTACAGGGAAATTTCAGGGGGGAAAAAAAAGACAATCCTGTTCAGCAGAAAGCACAGATCATCAGCAGCAAGGGCTGGAACCCAGTGCTTAGTAACTTCAGAGTGTTGCAGTGGTGTTAGAGCCCATCCAATTAAGTGAGGCCTGTAGAATATTTACACTCCTACATCTCTTCATTCCTGAAAGGGTTAAAGCTTATTATTAGCATATAATTTACAGGTCCCTTCTCCCAGGAAAGAAATAATGCACAGTAAATGGCACATTCATTTTAATAATACATGTTACAGTCTGTGCCCAACATCTGCACAAAGGTAAAGCAGGCAGATTTTTTTGACATGTCCCACTCTGCCATCGAAACACAGGCTTTTTGTTTTGTAAGTGATGGAAGGTTTAATCAAGAAAGCAGGCAATTCATCAATCGAAACAAGGCTGCTCACACTGCCCTGACAGCACACACATGGTTTTATACAGAAGAAACCTGGCCACCTGTCAGCACCACCTTTTACATCAGGATATACAAATACACTGAGTTATCAATCCTCCAGCTCTTCCCATTCATTTCTTCATTTTCTTATTGTATTTTTCTTTATGCTAGATGTTGCCCTCATTCTCTGCGGGAATAGATGGGAGACAAGGCAGGGTATGGCTGTTTATACACTATCATAAAAATTTATATACCCTTAGAGTGACTTATTTCCCTTCTATTTGAGTACCATTATTATAAATAATTTTTCACTTCATTGAGGAATTTTCCCTGTATGTTATTATCTGTGCCTGCCTGCAAGGGCTGCCTCTCCCTCACTGTGCTTGTGCCTCTGATAAGCCAAAGCAATATGCTGGCAGAAGATGCTCAAATCTGAAATGAAGGCAGTATGTAGTCACAACAACATCTTAATTAGACTGAAGGCCATGAGGAAAGACTGCACTGTGAAATACTGAGCCATGTCTGTCAACAGGTCTGTCTGGAGTGAGGCATTCTTCTTCCAGCAGCTGCCTGCCCCAGCATGCACATTAAACCTGTCAGCTCCTCAGCATCCTCTCCCAGCAGCACCCACAGACATTCTGCACATCAGCTTAGAACTAATTCTGCCTTTTGGTCTGGGTGCATTGCATGGGGTGGGACGAGGGAGGCGGCCGGGCACAGGACGATGCCAGCAGTGCCGGTGCTGCGCTGCCGTGGCTCGTGACAGCTCTGGGCAGTGCTTCCCTACCTGCACCCTGCCAGGGACTCGCTCGTCAGTATGTGCCAAGAGAAATCTCCTTAACTTTCTGGTCACCCAGTGTGTCACAGCCAAGACTGGCAACGACAAAAGACTGGTTAAAAATTGCAATTGCTGCTTTCAGGACCATTTTTCCCTTGATTCCAGTTTTGTGCAAACAACAACTGCATTACACAGCCCAAGGAGTAATGGGCAGTTCCAGTGAGGATACACTCATTCTGCCAAAATATATTTGCAATACAAAGTAGGATTGACAGCCAAAATTCATTTTATCTTCCACAAACATGCTGAACAACAGCTGGAAGTGTTGTTTTCATCGAATACTAAGAAAATCCTGGGTGTCTACAGAGAGCAAAGAGAGGCCACGCTGCAGCTCTTCATCCTATCCTCATTACAGCCCTCTCTTCCCAAGCAGCCCGGGCACACTGAGGCCATACCAAAATCGAAGAGACTGCTCATAATGGCTTTTGTTTCCCTCTGCAGCCCTGAGAACTCCTCTTCTGACCTGGGAGCCAAGAAAGGGAGCCCACAGGCCTGTCCACACGCAGAGAGGGAGCCCGTGTGTGCTGGAGGCCCAGCTCCCCCCACACACCCACAGCTCGGCACAGGGAGCCCTGGCAGCAGCCCAGGCATGGCAGCCTGCTCCTAAATCTCCTGTTGCCATGGCGCTGCAGCAGCACTGCAGATAGCCCAGACTGGCTGCACACGACACCGACGGAACAGGAAACTTGGGAATGGCTTCCAGAGCGTGTCTGGGGGCTAATCCACCTCAGCAAGGCTTAAGCACTCAAAGAGAACTGTCGCGGCACCTCACTGCAGCTGCTGACAAAGCAGCCGTGGGCAGGAGCTGTGCATGAAAATCCTGCCAATGCACAGGATGTGTCAGATGACAAGACCCTTTCTTTGGAAAGGGCTCACAGCTGTAATAGCCATTACAACACACGCACAACTCACAACACTGTTTCTGGAGGAGAATGTGCAATTGGAGGAAAAATCAAGAGTTATATACTTGAAAATGTGCTCAAGCAAACATGAAGAACTTATGCCCTGTCCAGTTCCACAAGGCCTTGTTTTGTGCTTTGCCTGTAAGGATCTGGTAAAGTGTTCAGGCTCTTTGTAAAGCAGGAACCTCCTCAGGCTGCACCACAAGCAGAGGCCAGCACATCCTGTAACAAGGACAGTCCCACTAACACCCACACAGAGCTGCTGCAGTTGGTGCTTCTGGTGCTTTCCCAGGAGAGAAAGCACAGCTTCCCATCCCCATGCAGAATTGTCTCATGGGAACACAGGAATACACCTCCCCTTACATTTCCAAACGTATTCAGGCAGGAGAGTAACAAGAAAAACGAGGACTGACAAGGATTATGCAATTGTTACATTCTGTCTCTTTAGGAACCTGAAGCAGCAGTTTCAGGCAGAGATTACTTTTTAAATAACCCTTTGATTACGGTACATGAATTAATGCCATGTTCCCATGTTACAAGTGCCATTCACTATTAATAGGAGGAACCTGTGAATGGCACGTTTTTGCCATCCTCTCTTCCCTGATTATGCACAAGCAGTTTCAACTGCACAGCCCACTGAACCCACTGCTGGATTTCCAAACTGTCCTAAAATCTCCTTCAGCCAGATGAAGGGACTAGACTTCCATTAGGCTTTGACAGAGTCAAGTTTAAACCCAGTATGTTCTGCCTCTTGCAAAAACAACATAACAGAGCAAAACTTGTACTAAGTGGGATTCTATCATGCCTATGACAGTATTCATTCAGGTGTAATAATACTACAAAAGAAATACCTCCAAGCAAAGTTGCTGTGCCCCAGCAGTAGCGAGTGAAGCACAGAGCAGGAGCGTGGCAGCTCACCTGAGATGGCGTACAGGTTGGAGTGCTGGTGCTCCAAGTCCAGGCGGGTGCTGTGACTCTTCCCCCGAAAGCTGGCTGGCAGCGTCAGCGAGATGTGCCTGAGGGAAAGGGAGCAAATGGCAAATATTACTACAGAGCAGAAGATGCTGCTCCTGTCAGCTCACTCCATCCTGATGACTCTAGTCAGGTTAAGCAGCAAACATCAATTTTAATTTTGCTTCCAAAACTCTCTACCAACTGTCTACGCTCAGCGTTGGCCCCCTCCACCCCCGGAGCCCTGGGCTTGGCCAACAACCAAGGACTACAACAGTGGCCATCCACCCCCAGCAGGGCATTCACCCCCAGCCAGGCACAGCTGCTCCACTCCAGTCAGCACCCAGGAACAGCCAGCAAGGCTCTGCCCCTTTAATTCAAATCTGTTTTTTTCTAATGCAGATCCCCGGGCTGTGTGAATTTTAATAAAATGTTATCATTAATCTCCTGGACCGCACTGCCACACGTAAAAAAGATGCTTCTTCTTCACAGAGGGGCTCAGTGCAGCATGAGGCAGAGGGAGCAGCTCCCATCTCACCTGAGTGAGAGTTCCTGAACCTGGGCAGACACTGAGCACTGCCCTCCTGCCAGGAGAGGCAGGCAGCCTTTGTGTCCTCTGGGACGCCCTGTGTGTGTGAAACAGGGCCCTGTGTATTCTCCAGCAGTGCATCAAACCATGAGTGCAGCCAGCAGGTTTTACCTACCACACAAATCATCTGGAAGTTATCTGCCTTCAAAAACAGGACACATTTTGGGAAGAACAATGTATTTTTAGCCCTTGACGCAGATGATGGTGAACAGCACAGATAAAATAAGAAAAAGCAAACATCAGTTGGAGTTTGCTTGTACTTTCCAAAGCTATTTTTAACCAAAAAAAGATGGTGTGAAAATATATTTGAATTTGGCTATCAGTTTGCTGTTTAAAACACAATCCACATGAGAGTCTCTGGAGTAGTGGCATGTTTGCTATGAACACACTTTAAAACAGGAGACCACTGCCTGTGGGCATGACATGCTTCTCATTTGATTTTTAATAGAAGTATTCAAAAATATTTTCCAGGGCACCAAAGGTAGCCAGTAGAAAGACTGAATTTCTCTGCTCTCTATGGGGAACTGCTTTCTTTTCAGCAGAAATTGTTCTGCAGGTAAATAAACCACTTAAAAGGCCCATTTCATATGGGCCCACTTTCATACTCAAAAAGAGTAGTTTTTAGAAGTTTGTACCAACTTGTGCTGCAGGAGAGGCTGACCCCTGCCCAGCAGACAGCCCACCGCCACTCCAGGGAAATGACACACATGCCCTCAGCCAGGGGACTGAAGGGACAATCCCACAGCTGGCTCAAGGTGGGCACTGCTTGAGTACCAGGCTGTAGCCCTCGGCTCCAGCAGGCAGGCAGCAGCCTTCCAGCATGGCTTCACATCCTGTGCTTGCAGAAAGCTCTGCAGCACGGCCCCCGGGGAGAGCAGGCAGCCCCCGGGCAAGCTGGGTGCTGCAGGTGGGCACGTGCCAGGTGTGCCACAGAACGGAGCGCTCGCCCGCCAGGCACTGAGCACGCACAGCAACACCGGGTCAACCCTCGTCCCCTCTACTCTCCCTTTCACAGGGATCGCCCCTAAGACACCACAAGGAACCCCACTGTGGCAGCGGGTGACAAAGGTGACGTGGAGGTGTACACCTGCAGACTCACCCTCAGTGGGCAGCACTCCCACCACTGCTTGTGGAGCTGGTGAGGAGCACCAGCCCTGTCTGCCACCGGGTTCTTGACTGTGGTGTCTGGAAATGACGGCCTGCCTGCCTGCTCCAGGCCACTTGCGGTCCCTGAGGTAGGACAATGGGGCATTCCATCACTCCAGCTGCTACAGCCAGAGAGATGTCTCCAAGAGGAACATTAGCTGCACAAGACAGGGCAGTGACTGCTGGATGGAAATCAGCTCTCCCCATCCCTCTTTCTTTTTATGAAAGATGACATTGTAGGAAGGAATGGGAAACAAAGCCTAATTTATTTTAAATTAATGTAAACTTTGGCCAGGATCAATATAGCTTATACCTTCAAACTTGATTGCATAATGCATTTTCCTTATGTGTTGTGAGAGCCAAATCATTTTGCATTGTAGAAGACAAAAAAAAGAGGCTGCCATTGAAAAGCAAGAAAATCCCAATTACAAAGTCCCCAAGTTCCTAAACACATACCGTGAAAGTATGTGCAGTTCTGTGGCATATGGCAAATCAATTACTAGTTTAAATTTTAAAACAAAAACATGGTAAATGTGTTGCACAAATAATCAAGAACAACGGTTTGGTTTAGATTACAGCGGCCACTAGAGTTTTGAACACAATTAATCATCATTCCAGGCACCAGGAAGCCATATTGACACTTATTCCTAATTTGAATATTTAATTAGGGTGAAGTTCTTCATCAAATTATCACAGAACTGGGAGGAAAGCCTAAAAGATTTAAACAATTACTACTTTAACCCTTACCCAACTGCTCACCTGTGAGCACAACAATCTCCTCCTGTTCTGCAAAGCCGGAACATCATCAGGCAATGTGACAAGACAGTATGTCAAATGCACTACAAATACCCTGGGAAAGGGGAACAGACACCCAGCATCCCAAAGGGCTTCTCTGGAGAGACCAGGCTGGCACAGGCTTGTGCTTCTGACTGCTTGTGCTCCATGACCTTTACCAGAGCAAAGCTTTTGGGCCACATCTCTATTTCAGCATTAAATGTGGTTCCTTCCAGGGCTTTTTTGGTTTGGGGCTTGTTGTTGGCTTGGCTATTTTTAATTGAAGAGCCTGTCCAGAACCATCTACCAGGCTCTTGCTACCCACAGCTGACTTGGCACAGCCACTTGCTCCTGCCTGGGAGGTTTCCTAGCCCTGGCTCTGCACCAGGAGCTCCTGGGATGGGGCTGCTCCAGACCTGCTGTACCTCCAACACCCCATGGGCATCCTCCCTCTGCACAGCCCTGCCTCCCATCGTTCAAACACCCCTTTATGTGCTGTATTAATCCATATAAGAAAATCTCTTTTAATGAGGAGTGATATACTTATGAACTCTCTAGAGTCATAATTAGAGCAAACTAATTGAAGTTGTGTTTTGACACACTTTCCAAATTCACGGGTACTGCATGACATATTCACAACACTACTGCTGCACACCGTGGTGACAGCAAAATCATTAGGCTAATAACACTTATTTGCATTCAGATCATGCCAGCAGCGGCCGTTAAACGCTGCCTCAACCAGCACTCGTTTACTCAGAAACTTTCCACTGAAAGATATTAACAGTAATTATTAGTACTTTAGTGAATCTCTGATGTTAAGGGAATGGCAACTCACAAAGACTATCCCCATGCCAATTATCTCCCTTTTGAACTGGCACCAGAAGCAGCTTTCCTCCTCCCCAAAGATAAGCAATGGGGCAGCAAGGCCAGGCCCATGGCTCCAGCTTTTCCCTCCACAGCTGGAGTCAAACCCTACTGCTCCAGCACTGCTCCAATACCAAACATATTTTTCCCCAGCATACAATAATTTCAAGACAATTTAGAGCAAGTTTAATCACCCTCTCCACTTCAGTTGCTCTTTTATTCAGCAAATTCACAGAACAAGCCAGCATGTGATGAGGAGATCCTTCACGTGCAGGCAAAGGGGATTTGAGGTCTGCGCACATTATGGCCACTTTTTGAACATTTTTGGAGAGAAACTCACATAAAACAGGCCCAGGAATGCCCGACAGTTCCAAACCTGTTATTAAGAACTGTCTGCAGGAAGGTGATGAACTGCTTTTGAAGTGAGGGGGCAAGTACTCATAAAAAGGAACAGAGGAACACAAGGGGAAGTGCCAGATATCAAAGGATACTTCATAATTCATATAAAAATATCAACAATGCACAGCAAAAGTCCAGTGGTAAGCTGGGCTTTGGACCCAACAATGACAGACTGGGATGGCACAAGCATGACACCCAGAGAAGCATATGAACCATCAGGCAGCAAAGTTTGATTTTTTCACAACGAACTTCAGAACAGTGCTGCAAAACCTGCAGTTTCATGGGAACACCTTTCAAAAAACCAAAAAAAACACCCTTACTTTCCATAAACAATGATCATGCAAAGATCATTCCTCATGAAAAACTGACAACACAACAATTAAATTTCAAGCTGTAGAAAGCTGAAAACACACTAAAATGAGTTAATATCAGGCTGCAGCTCTCAAGAAATGTCATCCAACATGAAAGCTTTGTTTATGGAGACTGGAAAAGGCACATTTCTAAGAAAGAAGCTGCTGGGGCTTTATGAACTGGCACCAGAGGAATTGACAACCACCCTCTCTACCAGGAGGCATCTCCCAGGCTGCAGCTTGCAGCCACTGCCACAGCAGGTATCCGTGGTTCCAGCAGTGGCTAGATCCCAGCTACAGCACTATTCACAGCCCTTAACTTTGACCGTGTTGGGGCACTGAGATGCCAGAACACCTACCTCATACTCCAAAGAACTGCAATGAAAACTTAAACTGCGAGGCAAGAATCACCTCGGGTAATGGACTTCATTCCAGACAATCTATTCTAATCGTGTAAACCAAATATTTAAATACTTTTTAAAACCTTCCTGACCCTTTCCCTAAAACAAGCAACACGTGGGTTTTGCAAGCATTTCATCTCATTCCAAGCTGCTAAAATATCCTGTCTCCTAAGAGTCAATGAGAACTGGGGTGCCAGATCCAGATTTTATAAAAGCCCAATGGCAGGGGAGAATGAAAAAGAGAGTGAGCGATTCTTTCCACATTCAGATCTCCCCATTTAGCTTTCCCAGCTGTAGGAAGGGAGGAGGGCAGCACACACTCCACGCTCTGGGCCCAGAGGGTGCCTCGGGCAGCCCCCTCCCCGGGTGCCTGCACCACGCTGCGCCCCTCTCTCCAACAAGAGCAGCCGCTGGCTGAACGCACAGCCCGGGGGATGCTCACGAGGGCACGCCAGCTGCTGCAGACCAGCAACCCAAAAATGTAAGGCCTGATGCAGAATGAAGCCCCTGCAGCTTCCTCTACATGGGGATTAATTCAGATCAGAGGACTTGAGTAACTAGGACAGAGCAGCTGCCAAACAATAGAAAAACCCCAACAAGTTTAATTTACGCCGCTTGGAAGTTTGAGCTGCAGCCCATTAAATCCTTATAGGCAGAGGCTGCATCAAAGAGCTGGGACCTCGCACTGCAAGCATGAAGTGCTTATGAAGTGGCTGTCTCAGCTGAGCAGCGCCGTGTCTCGGGAGGCTGCAGCGGCAAGCACGCGGCTTCCACATCCTTCACGAGCTGCTCTCCAGAGTCAGGAGTTTTCAGATAATGAAGCAGTAGGGAAAAATTGCCAAACAGCAGAAATACTCCAGAAAGATAAATTACACATGGTGTAAGCTTCCTGGGTTAGGATTTTAAATTCTGTCAAATTAATCAGCGCAACGAAGCCCAGGCTCCCAGGCCAGATGCAAAGCCCCTCTCAGAGACGAGCCCCTCGCTGGGAACGGTGGGGGCTGCTGCCCAGGCAGACCCCACTGCCCCAGAGTGCTGCAGGCACAGCCCAGCCCGCAGGGACATCAACACCTCCCCTGCAAAACCTGTTAAACAAATATTCCACATAAAGACTCATTTGGGAAGAGCACATTGTCAGCACTTTGCCAGTAATAAATAATGACAGTCCAAACACTTTACTAAAAGCAATAAACTCAAGAAGTGTTTTGGAAAATGGTGAAAGTGATTGATTTAAAGGAAATATCTGAACACAACCACATGCACTTCAGGGTGAAAGCACAGATTACAAATCAGCAGTGGCAGAGATCATATTAAATAGCAGACAACACACAAGTTTTAGGGGAAAAAAAGCTCAGTTTCCCTGCAGGGCTTATTTAACAACCCAGAGCACAGCTTCTCCAAATGGATACCTCCGGTTTGGACTTAACAACCCTATGCTATGCCCCAAAGAAAACATGCCTCCAGAAATACTGCTATAGCAGGAAGAGGACTCTCTATAAAGGAAAATGACTCTAAGAAGATTGAAGCCTCTTCACTCATAGCACTCCACAAATTTTTCAATGCATCCTCAAAATCAGCCAAATCCATCAGGCTCCTTCTAATTACAGTTCATGGTTTTCCTTCTCAGCTGCTGCAAGCGACTCTTGTGCCTGGAAACCAACCGTACTGTTTAAACATTTTTTCCTAATCATCATTTTCTACCACTAAAACATACTGGACTGTGACCAATTTTTGCACGTCTTCATCCAGCTGAACTGGATGCAAGCCACACGGTCAGTGCTGTTTCATAACAAATCCTTTATGGGAACCAGACTCTGAAGAAACATGTGCCAGCCCCCCTTACCCACCCAAACCATCATGTTCAGATCTGCACAGCCTATACACATCATGGGCATTTCATCCTTACATTTAGTTCCTTACCACCCCCACCAGAGAGGATCCATGGAAACACTCCCTCCAGGCTTCAACTTACTATTTCAGTCTCACAGGATTTTTAATCCATCACTGCTGAGATGTGACCTCAGCCCTTATGACATTCTTGGCTTCTGCTAAGTATGTAATTTAAAAACTAGGAATATTGTGCTGTGTTTCACAATGCAAGTGATTTGAGCATTCAAGCCACATAATATTTTCAAAATATAATAAATAATACCTACTTTTTTTAATTGATCTTATGGGTATTTTCCAATGCAAAAGATTCTACAATTAGTTGCAAGTCAGACGGTGGTTTTACTTTCGAGCTCTCCTGATGAAACAGATTTAAAAATGCAACTCCATCAAGAAAGCAGCACTTTGCAGAAAGGATACCACTGGCAACATTTCTCAGAACAGTTTCCAGTCATACCAGCAACATCCATCCCTAAGTACTCCTTATCTGGCAGCATTTGGCTCAGATGAGGGATTTAAGGCAGACCCCCACTGCTCTGCGGAGGCATTCTGGCCCTCACGCCACCAGCAGTGACTGCCCCTGGGCAATGGCAGCTTTCTCAGGATTTGGCTTCTCTCTATACAAGAGCAGAACAGCATTGAAGCCCTGGAACCTTTTCCCTTACAGCTGCTTCATAAAAATCTATTTTAAATTACTTAAAGAAATAAATTATTACAGTTATTTCTAAATAATGGGGTAGCTACTTAAAAAATAGGAAAGGCAGAAGGCTTCTCTTCCATTACCACACTGCAGAGTCAGGCTGGTGCATCCCAGCCCCAGCTTGGGTCTCTACACTGGCTTGTTGGTGTTGCTTTATGACCTGCCTCGATTGCACATCATCAGCCTGCAGCAGAAAGCCACAGACTGATCCCTTCCCAAGCTTACACCACCAATTTCAAACACCATTAATAAATCAATTTGAAAAATCAGACTTCTCTGCCTAGCAAAGAAATTCCTACATTCCTCAACATGAAGCTCCACTGGGAGCAGAGAACAGGAACAAATTGTTTCCTTTTCCTAAGGAGGAGCCAGCTTAACTAGTGAAAAGGTAACTGGGAGCTCAGAAGGAAAATTCACACATCTTGTTCTTATTCCAGGTGTTTAAATAGAGCAATTGCTATCCGTCTATCAAAGCCAGAGCTTCACTTCCCTGCTGTAGTGCTCTGCCAGAGCAGCATTTGGAGCCCTGAGCACTTGATGGCATGCACTGACCTGCTCCAAGCATGGGGATAGGGAGGGACCCACAGCTGCCAGGGCTGAGCTGCAGCAAACACGAGCTGTTTCTGCTGGTTTTCAGCTGCACCGGTCAGGCCAGCAGGCTGGCCCAGGTCTGGCGCGGCGGGGACAAGCGCACACGGCGCTCTGTCCCGGCCATCGTGCCCGGGCTGGGGCACAAAGGGACAAGCACCTCCCCCGGGTCCAGCCGGAACGGGGCCCTGTGGCCACTGCTGTGAGACCAGCCGGGGTGGTTCGGAGCACCTGCTGCACAGACATCCCGGGAAGGCAGCCGGAGCACAGCTGCCCTTCTGAACCTGCACAAACGCTGCTGCACTAACACACCACAGGAATGCAAGTGGATTGCAGCCACACCTTCCCTCTCTACATCATTAACCTTTTGGATGACAGCCTTGAAAACCAAATGACAATTCCCAGGGTCAGTGCGAATCTACATTTCCAAAATCTCACATCAACAAGTGAAAGTTGTGACTAATCCCAGTCTCTCCAAGAGGAAGATGAAATGCCTGTGACACATCATCTGCAATCAGAGTGCTCCTTTCCCCAAAGTATCTATCACAGATTGATAACATCCATGCAAAAAGTTAAGTGCTATTATGTTTGTCACTGTAAAACACACTTCGACAGCACTGACTGGCATCTTGCTTGCAGCTGACAAACTCTGAGTGGGCTGTTTGAGTGACAGTAGCACACGCTCCTGCTGCACCTCGGGAAGGGATGCGCAACATGCTCCCAAGCCACAGAAGCCACCCGGGCTCACGAAGCACCACAGCAGGGATGGAGCCACCATAGGCAGCTGCAAGGCCAAATGGCTCACGGCTGATTCTGTGCATACTCGCAGCAGTCAGGGACTTGCTCCCAAAACGCTGGAACCAGACTCCAAGAGGAGAACATCACCCACAAATCCTGCTTCAGCCTACTCCAGCAGAGTCTGAGGCATGGCAGAGCTGAGCCCTGAGACATTGCTCAAACACTTGTGACATGTGCTGTTCTCCAGGTCCATGGAGATCCCATGAACCAGCAATCATGGATGCACAGGCTGGGTGAAGCAAGTGTGCCAAAGGTCAGGTGAGCCACCTGTAACCATCACCTTGGGGGAGGATTACCTCCCTGCTCCCCAAAATGATGCTGCCATGCAGCACAAGCCTCGTGCACAGAGCAGAGGAACCAAGGGAAGTTACATCAAGCCTACAAAAGCCATCCTTCAGCAGCAGGATGGGAACCTGCAAGAGCATTTCTTCAGACTGCCATTAGTGCCAAGAAGCTGTCACAGAGCCAGAGAGAAAAGACAGCAAAGCAGCTTGATGACCTGCACAATGGCACGGCCATGCTCCATGGCACAGCATGCCACCCGCACTGGGATGTGCCAGGACTGCTGTTGGAGGCCATTAAGCCAGATGCCTGCAGAAGAAAACACGAAGGAGAAGAAATGGCTGAAAAATACCATATGCAGTCCAGCACAACTATCAAACAAAGCCTCCCCCTGTGCAGCCCTGACTGTGAGCCATAAGCCTGTGACATGAGTGGCAGAAACAGCACTGCTGATGTGCACTAACCTGTGGAGGTCACACCTCTAATACATGACAACTCTGTGATGGACCACCATCCACTGCCATCAGCACCTTACACCACAGAGCAGAGGGGCTAGTGCAGAAATAAATATATCCCACAGTAAAAAGTCCTTCCGTGCTAGGTTTAGTTGTACAGAAGGGTTTAGTTCATATCCAGTATTAGCAAGCGTTCTGAAGCCCTCTCTTGATTCAGAATTATTCTATAATGCAGACAGCAACTGAAGAGAGCAGCTGAGATATCTGCCCAGCAGACTCTCCACAGTGCTCCATGCAGCACTGCTCCCCTCACTACTGAGGCAGCTTCAGAACAACCCACTGCTGTTCCTGTCAGGATATATCCACATGGAATAAAACAGCAAACTGGCTGCCAGTGTTATCTCCTCTCTCTATGGTGACGTGAAAATAAGAGATTACTTGTGACTACAGTCTTCCACAAACACTGTGTTGAGTAGCTGACAGTGTTAGAAGAGGCCTTCAAGTTGTCTGTGTTCACTGTAATAATTAAATATTTGCAGGATGCCCCTTTATATACATTTCTATTTCTTAAAAAATATATTGGATAATAAATAACCAGAGTGAAAAAACAGACATGAAAGATGCTTTGAATGATCAGGCTGGTGGTGTAAAAGTTACCTGTAAATCACACATGGGGTGTGAGAGTGGAGCTGGCTACAGACAGGTGGGTTTTACTACAAGGCATTAATGTAACATTCAATTATTCCACTGCATACTGGCTGGTTTAACTCAGCCAAATTAGAATACATTTTATATTGACTATTTTGACATTTGCTTTATTTGGCAAGTAAAACAAAACTGATCCAATTTCCTTGCAGCCATTGTAAACCATAAACTGCACAACAAGAGGTTATAAAATATATAAGCCTTGTAAACACTTCTTTTCAGACTGTCACTGATGCTCTGAGCTCTAATTTTGGCCCTGTTCCCAAAAGCTCTGACACTGCTCTGCAGCCTTCCCTGGTCAGCTATAAAGTGACCCTTCCACATTCAGTGATTAAGCACCGTATTGTTGATCCATTGACATTCTCTTGCTATGATAATTTTTTTTTTCTTTATTGTGGAAATCTGCCCAGACAGAATTTCTTGCAGAAAGAAAATGAAGATCTGTGCTCTGAAATCAAGGCATCTTTCTCTCTGATCTCACATGGCCTGGGCTGGCATCTAGCTTATGTCCAGCAGAGTTTCAGAATAACATCTCAGGCCCTAATGGGACAGGCTGGAAACTCCAGAAAACTGCTGGCTTTTCATCTCTTTTGCCTCTATCTCTGAGAAGCATGATAGCATGTCTGCCTGCAGCACACCTGACAGTACAGGACAGCAAACACTGTACCAGGGCACGGCAGCTGACCAAGCAAAACTCTCAGCGAAAGAAACACCCAAATACTTTGGACAGCTCAAAGAGCCACCCACAGGACAGTAGATTCCAGTCTGGGTCACAGGTGAAGGCTCAAATGTACACTGCTGTCTTAAAGAGGTACCTCATAGCTTTCTGGGGTACACATTGCAGCAGTTTGAAAGCCTATATTGAAATGACCTGTAAATCAAGACTCTAAAGGATGTAAGCAGTTTCCACCCATGTGATATAATGACCTTTGCACACAAACTGGACCCTGGAATTCCTCTCTTCTGTCTCCTTTGAAATTCTAGCTCTCGCTAGTTACTGTAATACTGTAGTTATCTGCAGTGTAAAAAATGCCTAGAGCAAAAATACATGCACAGTTAAATAGGCAAAAGCACAGAGGGACCCAAGGAGAATGTGCTGTCCTCTGGCAATGGCCTGACCCAGTCTGTGAGCCTCAGCAGCAGGAGCACAACTCACACTGGGTGCTGTGCTTTCAGAGGGAATGTCAGGAGTGCAAACTTCTCAGTTTAATCACTGTCTGGGCTGGTTTGTTGCTTAACAACACCTGGTTTTGTCCAGAGAAATCCAGCAAGTAAGCTGTCAGTACAGCACTACTAGTATATGAAAGTGTACACACCAGCACATCTGTTGATACACACAGAGAAATACTGCCTGTAACACAGGGAGAACAGCCTGGACAGACATCACTGCCCAGCACTGCTGCTCCCATCAGTCACCACAAGATGAGCAGGCTGCTGTGCGTGCTCATGTCAGCTGCATAACTGGAGCTCAGAAACTGGGTTCAAGAAAATAAAAACCCAAGAACCAGTACTTCAAACCATGAATGGACTGATCCTGGAGATGAGCAAAATCTGCTTCCCTTCTGAAGTCTGTAGAGACTTCTCCCTGCCTCTGGTCAAGGAGAACAATCGGCCTGGCTGCAGCTCTGGCTCACCCTTCTGAGCTGTCCCACACGTATGTGTTGGAAGCCACAACATCCTGCATAGTTTGAAGCAAAGGAATGGCACAGTTTGCTGTTTCCCTTTCTCTGATGGTTCTTCCTTTCTTCTGGCTTCTTCATCCATTTTTCTTTACACAACAACTGGCAAAGGAACTTCCAGCAAGCAGGCAAATACTTCAACAAACAGCAAATTCCTTTATCAGATTGTGACACAATCATTCCATACTGATGCAGCAACCTGGTTGTGGTTTCCCAGGCAAGGTTAGTAACCACAAGACATGCAGCATCAAGCAGAAGGAGCTGGAATGCAGAAAACCTACCTTGGCAAGTTGGGAGCGGGTGTTGAAGCTGGTGCTTGGGCGGGAGGAGCCGCAGGCTGTGCGGAGTCGTGATTGCGCGGCACTCTGCCCATCCGATACCAGATACCCATGCTGTTCAGCTCCCTGGGAAACAACACCCAGCATCAGTGCTAACACTGCACACCTGCACGAGCATCAGGCACTGATGTGTTTCACCAACACCTTGGTCAGCGAGAACAAGTGTAATTAAAAAAAAAAAGGAGAGGTGAGTTAATTCCTACACCAAACTCAGTAACACTTGCATTACTTGGACTTTTCCAATGATAAGCTTCACTGCTTACAAGCTACTGCTTGGTAATTCTAGGAGCATAGGGCCCTTGCTTTGGTATAACTGCATTCACGACAACAGCTTTGGAGTGAGGGGTACTTACCCTATGAATGTGTACTGAGGAGGGGCTTGCTTAGATCTGCCCAGGATTCGGATATCACAGATCGCTGCCTCTGTAGAATCTCGAGGGATGAATTTAATGCACAGCCTCTTCTTTCTGAAAGCTACTTCTTCTGCAAAAGCAACCCAGAACACAGGGTGGGTTTTATGCAAGATTAGAGTTTAAGTGTTACTCATAGTCTCTCCAGATATTAGGCAGGTAATTATATCAGAACTGGTGCCAAAGAACAGACATATGTCAACAAACCAGTCAGTGCAGCGCCACTCAGAGAGGAATGTTCTATCAGATGTGTTATTGGCACTGCAATAACCAGATTGTCCTCCTGCCTGCTGCAGACATCAGCTCCCACATGTGCCTCCACAGCACAGAACAGCAGGTGACTGCCTCTCGCACTCCCTTGCTCTTTCCCTGGCAATGTTTGCTTCACTGGCCTGGACAGCCATATCTGAACATTCCTCCCACAAGCACTGCCTCCAGGAATGTACCTGGAAGCTTCTGATACAACCAGTCAGTTCATTCTGCTACGTGCTTCCAACCAGCCACTTCCAGCCCACTGTGAGGAGGAGCAGGCAGAGCCTGCCATGCAGGGAAGTTGAGTGTAAGAGCTGTCTGTCCAAATCTCACACATCCCAAGTGTTAGTGACATCTCCTGATCCAGTCAGTAGGCACAGAAATGATGCTCCCACCATGTTTGTCCTGGTTCTTTGCAAGGACAAAAAGATTGACAAAGCAGTACCTGCCAGAACCTCCCACTGGGCAGCTGTGCTGACCTGGGCTCTGAGGGTGGATGAATGCACTGCACAGCCCTTTCTGCAAAGTGTCAGAGAGCAATTCCACTTGTTTCTATGTTATCTATCACAAAAAAACTCAAGTCCATCTGAGTTAAGGCTTATCTGTATAATGAATTCACAGATCTTCAGGCTGTTTACCAGCACACAGACACAATCCACAGCCAGTGCTGGTGCTGTCTGTGATCATGGCTGGCACTGGCTCACAGATACGGATTTGTAGTGCTTGGAAAACAATGCTCCATCTCACCCTAAAGAGACTCAGGGTGAGCAAGGTGAAGATCATGTTTGGATGCAGGCACTTGGAAAGCAGGACAGAAATCTACTGATATACTGAAAATCTAAAGAGCAGATGCTGAATGAAAATCTGGAAACAACCAGCAACTACAAACAAGTGCCTGCAAAATAAAAACCCTTCATCTTAATATGAACAAATATCTTCCAACTTAAAAATATGCTGTCACTTCAACAGATGGCAAGCAGCCCTGTCTCCATAGACTCCTCCCGTCTCCTAATCCACACTTTGGGAAACAGCAATCCATTCCAGCCTCTGGAATGTGCTGCTGCACTTGCACCAATAACCATACAGACAGTGTGAGGTGTGCCAATAGAGCATCTGTGTATGCAGCTTGCAGTTACAGTGGTGTTTTTAGAGATGGTAAATACCTGCATCCCTGAAGTCTAGTCTTCCCCTGCTTTGAAAAAGTAAGGCTTCTGTTTGAAGTGCCTAAAACTGATTTCAGGAGTATAGGATTTAAGGCTTCCCAAAAATCTTCTCAGGACCTGCTAAGGAGTACTGTATTAAATGTATTAACTTCAAGTCAGCTGCCACTTTGAGAGGCGTACAGAGACACCTGTAACCACAAATATAACTCTGAACAAAATCAGTGTCTCTTATTTGACTTTCTCTTAAGTACAAAGCTGACTATTTGCTTTTGTCTGTGTTCTCTTTCATACCACTTCCTTAGTACAGGTAGTGCCTCTGCTTTAAAGACTGCTACAGTCACAACCCAATGAATTTCAAATTAATGACAAAGTCCCCTTCCACCTTTCCACCAGGATTTTCACAGAAATTGAAGCAGCATACAGTAAGGTCCAGCACTCCCAAGGATCAGCAGGATAAGCCGACGATTCTACCTCATACCACACATGCCTCAGAATTTTCCAGAAGCAGAGGGTGACCTGGGGGAATGGTCTTCAGAGTCTTTCACTCCCAGGCCACACGTTCCAATCAGAACAAGATCACAGTGACAGAAAAGCCATCCTCATATGCTGCAGCCCCAGATGAATGACTCCCTGCAAAGCAGTAGGGAATGTAACCCCTTTCTGGCCATTCCTAGGCTGGATCATCACTGATATGCACTGGGAGCAGCCCTTCTGTGATGAGCAGCTGCACACTGGGCACCAGCACCAGTCCTGCCATCCTCTCACGCTTCACTCCCTTGGGGTTGTCCCCTGCCAGCCCAGTGCCCTCGATGCCTGCTGCACAACACAGGGCTGCCACCAGACGTGGCTCCAGCTGCTGCTGGCACAAATCCCAGGGGAGCTGAACACACTGGGAACTGCTCACTTATGTGCTGCAGTAAAGCAATTCTACCTTGCAGAAACAAGGATGGTGTTCCCCCTGGACACTGCACTTGTGCCTTGTGTCAGCCAGCACAAACATACCTGACCCCCCAGCACTTCCTGGCAGGACAGGAGCCCTTGTTCGCTCACAGCAGGAGATGTACCGTGGGCATAAACCCACACCCCCTTCCTTTCAGTGCATTTCTGAATACCCCTTGGCACAGCAGCTCCGCTCCTGCTAGGCTCAGTCCACTCTTCAAATTGAAAAAAGAAACTCCACCTTCCCGCCCCAGAGACATGGGACTCCAGCAGGTGAGTGGAGACAGACAGGCAGCCCCATTAAACAGCCTGAGGAGGACAAGAAAACCAAAGGCTGTTTTACTGCAGCCCAGAGCTGCCCCTAAATGTGCACATGCCACCCCAGAGAGCAGAAGGGCTGAGAGCAACCCTCTGCCTGACATGGCCTTCCAGGGCCTGGGACGAGGCCCTCCTCTGTCTGACCACACAAGCACTGGCAGAGTGGGACTGAGGAATAGATGTCAACTTACGTGTATCAATGGTCTCCTGGATGGGCATGAAGCCTACAGGTAAAGTGTCCTTGATATCAATGAGCTTCATATCAACCAAGACATTGCCTAAATGACTCTGGAGAGAGAAAAGAAACAGTTGATTATGGCCATGTCATCAAATTACACCCCATATCTTCCCACCTGCTGAAGCCTGAGATTCCTTGTTATTGTATCCAACCACAACTTTAGAAATGTTAAGACTGTACCAAGGCAACCCTTGCAAGTGTCCTCTTGCAGGAACCAAACAATGAATGACTAGGAGATACCTGACAACTTTCAGCATTCAAAATTCTAACACCTCATCCTCTGCCATACTTCCAGATCCCTGGAAGCACAGCTAAATTCCTCCTTTTGTAGGCACAGCAGTTCAAAGTACTACTTTCACCAACCCATCCACTGAGCAGGCCGCCTCAATTCTTACACACTCTACATCTACAAGAGCAACATGACATTTCCATGACAGTAACAGCAGAAACCATTACAGGATGATGGCTTATGCACACATAGCCAAAGTTATTACGTGCATTAGTTAATTAGTACTGAATAGACAGGGTTCTAGCTCCAAATGCAGTGCACTCCAGAAGCACAGGCCATTTGGAACAGCAAACTTCATTTAGAGTCCATATGAATTCTGAACTCATGCCTTGTCCTATTAATCAAGGCTTGAAGAGCTCAGGGCTCAATTCAGAGTGACAGCCTCCACAATGGTTTAGAGACCAGATTTTCTTTGCAGTTTTCGATAAAACCAACATTGCTGCCAATAATCTGGGGTCACATATGAAAGAAGAACACATTTTAGGTACTGCACAGTCTTTATAACATACAGAGTCTTTATAACACAGTCTTTATAACAACACAGAACAATTAAAATTTCATCTCAAGCCATCAAACCATGTCACTGAGTTTTTTCACCATGTCACTGTTACTGGTTGCAAAGTACCTCCTTTATTTTTTATCTGGCAAGAATTTGTCAGACAAACCTGTACTCTGATTATTTCACTGAACTACTTACAAAATATTTAAATTTGCAGGCTCCGAAATAAGGTAAAGTCAGGTCTGAGTTAATTTTTGGGAGGTCCTGCATTTTATGGTCAGATCCTCACCAGAAGGGTCAGCAGACCTGCAGCCCTGTCCCACCAGACACAAGTGTGGCACACACCCTCTGCCAGGCAACCCCCACATGCCTCTGACTGCCCATGGCCAGGGCATCTTGGAGCAAGCAATGCTGGATGCTGCCAAGCCTGAATGTGTCAGTTAACATGGTCCTGGCACAGCAAACAGCAGACAAAGTAGTTGCTGCTGATTCATCTTTCATGTTTTATTTATTTAAGCTGTCTGTGTGTTACATCAGTAGCAACTTTCTGGTGAACTACAGATCACTCCTCCATCAGCAACAGACAGGTAGGAAAGGTGTCTCCAGTGAGCTCGTTAGCTGCTGGAACCCTGGGACTCAGCTCTGCCATGTGCACAGGAGAAAAGGGGACAAAGCCCCCTGGTCTGTGACCCACCATCCAGGGCCTCCCCACATTCAGATACAGCACTGTCCTTATAATTGTCAGATACTGTAAATTCTTGAGAATGATGATTCTGCTAAACAAGCACTGCAGACTAACTCTGCTCTAACCCAGACATCTGAAGTGTATTAACTCTACTAACTACAACATGCTCTTCAAGAGAAAAAGAGTTCCTAGTGTTTTCCTAAACATAAAAGAAACCCCTGAATGGTAAAACTTCCAACTCAAAGTGCAGCAACACATCAGTGTCTAGGAGGGAGAGAGGAGCCTCTCATCTCCCTTCCTCCCAGATGAGGGAACTGAGCCCCTCAGCCTCCAGATACCCCCAACAGGGAAGCACATCATATATCCCATGCGACCAAGAGGACTGAGGGAAGGGGAAACTTTTGCTTTAATTTATGACTCATCAATATGAAGAAGGTACTCCCAAACCATGCTGAGCCCAGGGTTCCTGCCAGAAGTCCAACAGGCACCACCTGAGGGTATTTACACTGTCTTTGCAGCCAGCAGCTGCTCCTGTCCTATAATTATTTCTGACAACTTCCCATTTCAGGTAGCCACAGATAAGCCTAATATTCAAATCAGCATAAACCTATTTAATATCCTCCCTGCCTATTCCAGGGCTGCTACTCCTGCAACTGCACATAGTCC
The DNA here is from genome assembly GCA_013390105.1 of Tichodroma muraria. Classification (NCBI taxonomy): domain Eukaryota; kingdom Metazoa; phylum Chordata; class Aves; order Passeriformes; family Sittidae; genus Tichodroma; species Tichodroma muraria. The sequence continues at coordinate 32,516 of WAAG01008621.1, read as the reverse complement.
GGGATGAAAAGCACAATTATTGTCCATCCATCCCAGGAAGTGGTACTTCCCACAGCTCTGGAGCCTTGCTTTAATCTCGAGGCAGGCAGGGAAGCAGATGGAATGAAGGTCAAATGCTGGGAACTGGCAACCCCCAGCTCTACCGCCAGGAGCTGTGAGCAGCTCCTGGAGCTGCCATCACTTCTCTGTTCCCGGCGAAAGCACAAGTACAAAACCCTGCCAATGGAGTCGCCCTGAACATCCAAAGCGCGACCAAAAGCAGGATTACCCACTAGATGGAGTGCATTCATTGCAGAAGTCAACAGCTCCTCCACGAAAAAGAAAACTTTCACAGTAGCCTCAATCAAAACCACAGCAGAACGTATGAAGCTCTTGTTGCACACGGTCTCCTCTCCTCCACAGAAAGTGTGGGCAGACAACTGCTGCTAATCATGAAGTAACTCATACTTAATAGTCAGACCAGATTACAAGAATGTGGTAGCATATGCACAACGTGGGCACGTTTTCAAGAATCAGCACCAAAACCAACAAAGAAAGCAAGATAATCCTGCAATAAAATATCTGTGAAGCCCCTGGATTCAGAAACCAACATTTCCTTCACCAACACTACCTGCATTGCTTTTTTGAGGAATTTGGGTTAGACATCAATCAGGACCATGAGTGTGCAGCACCCATTGCTGCAGCAGGAAATGAGCGTGAGAGGCTGCTGAAATGCAAGCATACCCTTTTGTGCTTCTTTTATTGTAGAAGATTTTGTCAGCAATTTCTTTCCATGAGAAACACAGACAAAATGCAAATACTCTGCCATTGCAGTTTGCCTCCTTACTCACCCGAACTCAGCGAAACACCTGCTTGAATTATAATTGGCTCCATAAAATGAATCATCTTATGGGTAAGAGCATACCAGACACAGATGCAAATGCAGAGACTCAGCAAACGGACTTACGTTTTCTTTCGAAAATGATCTGGTGAAGCACAGGTACCGTGTGACCTTGGATTTAAATAAGCCATCTTTCCACAGGTCAGCATCCAAGCCATCTGCTGTTTGTGCAACCTGCAAAGAAGAGACAGAGGGAGAGAAGAGACATGTGAGCCAAGATAAAGTTAATACATGAGCAGTACTTCTTCCTCAGACCTCTCCTAATTAACAGCAGCCCAAACTTTCACAGCACCTCATTAGTTCCTTCACAAGTTGCAGTGCAAAGAACTTTCAAGAGGAGGTATAAAAAGAAGTTCTAAAAATGCTGTCTCTCAGGAGACCCTTGATTAAAGATGCTCTGACAAAGGCTACTCTAATGAGGAAACTGCAACTTCGGTTACAGTCTCCAAACAATAGTTTGGAAAAGTAAGCACATTGAGGCATTCATTACCACCCTACATGCAAGGGCACACAGGGCATGCTGGGACAGAGTACAGAAACTGATCCATCTCAGGACTATTTTCATGGAAAGCCATCAAGAATTCTGGCTCCCAGGTCAAAAAGCTGCTTCCAGCAGGTGGGGGAATCCCTGGGCACTGGTGGATTTTAGCAGCAGTGCTGCCTGCAAGGACACACCCTGCAAATGTCCCTCTCAAATGCAACCCTACACCCAGCCAAACAGATGGCAGATGATGGTGCTGGGTAAGGAAACAGACCCTGGAGCCTCCACGGAAGAGACAGCATGATATGCAGGAGAAAATCTCACTTCGAGCTGATTCAAGGAGTGGGCAGGAGGCAGCACCATGCACTGGGGAAGGGCTCTACTCTCAGCAGCTGAGCACTCACCATGCACAGAGCAAGCTGGAAAGAGCGCTGGCCCCAAAATATTTGTTGTTGAGCAAGAGAGGAGGCAAGAAGGCAAACACAAGGAGAAGGGTAGAAGAAACAAGACTACCTCATCTGACTAACATCCAACTGGCATCTCCAACAGGAGACTCCAGTGAGGTCTGAAGCTCCACAGAAGCTGAACTTCTGCCTAATGCCTCTCAGATGGGGCAAACTCCTCCACCGTAGCTCTTGCAACCACCCCAAGTGAGCCCTTGGCCCCAGAGCAGCCTGATAACAAAGAGCTGACACTTGTCACTTCTGCACCCATGTTTAGTTGAGCAGAGACTGCACCGGGCACAGGAAGCAAGAGCCATGTGCTGACAAGGCCTCCAATTACCCCAAGTGCAGCAGGGAGACAAGAGACAGTCTGATCAAAGCAGCAAAGTGCACTGACTGCTCCCTGAATTTTGGCAACTGCTCATAAGCCCCAGCTCAGGTCAAGCCATTGTACAACACACACAGCTTTTGTGTTCAGGCCTCTGCAAAGAAACATGCCTGATTTCTAAACAGCCACACTTTAGAATAGGATTTTGGTGAAATTTTTTGCTTATTTGAATTCTTAGAATTCAAATCTTTCCTGAACTGCTAGTTTAGGAATATGTAAAATCCACATGCATCTTCCTCCATGATGGATAAGTCAGTCCTGGTGAAAAAATATTCAGGAAACAGTCTGCTGGGGAAAACTGCTGGCATATAGGGGATGGTCAGCTTGAACTCCAAGCCTGGAGAATGCAAGCATGAATGAAATTGTCAGAAAACTCATGGGGAAAGAAAACAGAGCAGTATAAACAGGAAACTTCTTGCATCACCTGCTGGGCTTCTGCAAGCAAGAAGCCACAGCAGCTCTGGAGCAGAGCTGTGCCTGATCAGCGTGCCCTCAGGACAGGAGCCAGGTGGGGGAGGCCACGGCAGACCTGGACAGCAGGACAGGCACTCTGGAGCCCCAGACTGCCCAGTCTTTCCTTGGCTGAGAGGCGAGGAATGTGCGAGACAGAGGATCTGGCACCTGGCACTGAGCACGCAGCACCACGGGCACAAGAAACGGTCCTTGTCCTCATGCGGCTGGGGGGAGACACTCCTCACCCCTGTGATGGTCCTGGCAATCAGATGGACCAAACAGATGGACCTGGCAGAGTGCCACCGGTGAGGAAGTGACACCCCAGTACGGACAGGGTGATCTACCTGCACAGCAGTCAGAACGGGGTTACTGCTACCGCAGTCAGGTCTTTGACAAGCGGGTCCTTTAAACCTCCTGCCCCACTGGGTGATCTGCCCCTCTGGCAGAGTCAGGGCTGCTCCTACTGGGTGAGCAGCTTGCTCAGGCACTGCCCCAGAGCAAACCCCACCATGGAGCTGCTGTTCAGCCTGCAGCAAAGAACACAGCCGCACAGGAACCACACCTTGCTCCTATCCCAGGCTCCTGCCTCCCACCTCTCCTCCCTACCCAGACACTCAGTCTTGCCAGTTTGGTTGGATTTTCAGGAATCTAAGTTCAGACACACTCCGTATATTTTGGCAAAATCAAGTCTTTGGTGCTTTAGATTTGCCAAGACATTCCCCCAGGCACTGCCACCTGCCAGCTCCAGACGGGCAGTAGGCTGAGCCCTGGGGCTCCATGTGAACGTGGGAAATGGACCTGGACACCTCTAGGAATTTAATTTACAACTGGGATGAAGCACCCGTGCTCCTGGAGACTTCTTTCAAAGAGAACAAAAGGGAAAATGAAGTTGTTAATTGGAGAAGGATAATGAAAGGGGAACTGGTAAAGCCTATAAATAACATAGGTGTCTCAGAAAAAGCTGGTTACTTCATTGCAAAACTTGAAACCACCAGTGAAACCACATGAGGAAATACTTTCCCCATGCAACTCTGAATCCACCTATAGAACTGAACCCTGCAGGACGCAGTAGTGACACACAAAGCCATTGGATCCCTAAGGGGACTACAACATCCCAAGAAACACTGTTGTTAATGCTTCCCAAAAGATGAGCATGGTTCTCCTTTCCAGGGTGCAGTGTGCACCTCTTACTACGAGGGCTCTAGGGAGCACACTTCTGGAGATGCAGCTGCCACAGCTGCCTTCCTCGGCTTTACAGCAATCAGCTGTCAGTGTCCCATTCAGTAAATTGCACACCTGCAGAAACACAGATCCCAAGACCACCCAGGTGTGCACACTGCCCGTATCTCAGAACAGGATTTCTCTGCTGCACTGAGCACCGCACTTGTGCACACTCAGCTTCACGCTTTCAGCTGGGCCAGACCAGGTTCCAGAGAAGTCATGGAGAAGTGGCAAGCCAGCATATCACATACCGCTCCAGCACACTCACAGACCAGCCACCTTCACACACAGCTGGGCAAGAGCAGCACACTCCTGTATGCCACTGTCCCCTGTCACATGGGCATGGCACCCAGCAGGGCCCCTTGGCAGCGGGGGCTGCACGGGGGACAGGACAGCCAGGGCGGCTGGCAGACCCAGGCACGCCGCAGGGCTGACATGGCACACGCGGCAGCTGTGCTGGGGCAGGACAGCAGACAGCAGGCACTGCCCCATGCCCGCTCCAAGGGCAGACTGGGCTCCTTGCGGACAGTGAGGAGCAAAGCCAGAGCAAAGGCAGCTCCTCACTGTGCTCTGAGGAGACAGCGACCCACATTCAGCAGCATTACACCACCACCATAATTGGATTAAGCCACAGGAAGACTCTTTTATCTTGTTTAGTTTAAACTGTGTTAGGCTGCAACTCCCCATTAAGCCACAGGCAGGCTATCTGGGGTGAGTGCTCTCTCTGCCCAGCCATTTAGGTAAAATGCAATTCTGTTATCAGAAGTCTCACACTGTCCCGTGCTTCTTTATCAGGGCAAGCAGCTAATTACACAGCCTGGCTCACACAGGTAATGAGCACTTGGAAAAACACAGTAAATGTAAAAACCTCCCAGGTCTTTAAGGAGCCTTTTCACAATTCCCACCTTGTGTCCTTACTTCAGCCTGATCCATTGTATTTCTTCACACTGAACAAGGTGTGCAATGATCCAGAGCTGAAGAGGCATGAGCAAAGCCTCAAGTCAGCTGGCTTCCACTCCCACCACACAAGCTGTGTGGCTCTGAGAAACCCAAGGTGTGATATAGCACAGTTGGAGCAGGACACATAGAAAGGCAAGCAGATGAACTACAGATCAAATCTTTCTCTACAGATCTCTGCAAGGTCAGTATTTTATATTTCACAGTTTGGGACAATGATCTATGAGTAGAAACATCTGTCGATTACACAGCAACTAATCCAAGGAACAAGCAGCTGGTGAACAGCAACCTCCCTTTATCTATTCACACATTCATCTATCCTGAATCCAGCTTCCTTTTCCTGCCACCAGCCTCCTGCCAAACCTTAGCTTACAGGTTTGCATTTTGCCCGTCAAAATCACCCTTGCAATTTCAGCTGGATGCAAAACTCTGATTCCTTTTCTGGAGCTTCTCATCATCATTGTGCAGTGCTGATACATGGGATTAAACATCTGATGGGGGATGCATTTATTTAGAGATATAATTTGTATGAATGTTACTAGGATTATTAAATTTGCTTGTCACAGTAGCCAGGTATTTCTGTAAACCCCTCCTCCAGGAAATTAAGCTCCTCTGGAGTGGCAAAGATGAAATGGCACATTTGTTCCCACAACCCGCTGCTGAAGGAAAGCACTGAGTGCAGTGGGCTGAAGGTGGGCAGCTGGCTACCAAATGACTCCTCACAGCACAGTTCGAAGGCATGTTCTCTCTGGAAGCGATGCTGCTCCGAATAAAGTAAAGCCTCATTAGTGCAGAACCAAAGTATTAACTGCAGCAGCTCAAACAGCTCTACTTACAACATCATATCCAGTGGGAGCTCGGCTCCGGGATGCAACCACACCAACACCTGTGATGGGATCCATCGGCAGGTCGGGCAAGGCATCGGTGAGGTCTCGCACCTCAGGCATGATGGACTGATCCTGGAAGAAAGGAGCAGAATTAAAGGGCTGCTGGGCACCACACCCCAGCAGAAGACAGAGAACCAAGAGCACGCATGCATGCCGCAGTGCCTGTGCTGACACACCACAGACGGCCAAGGTAAACACAGGATTAGGCCAGACACACCTTCTGCACTTTCATTTGCTTTTGATAAGAGGGTACACTTGTGCAATGCCAAATAGGTTTGAAATTTGGGCTGGCAGCCTCTGAGACTCATTTTGTTGCTTCCATGGGCTGGTCTCCATCTAGCAATGACAGGAAAACCAAAGCTCAATCCCTTCTCTTCCAAAAAGAGAACAAATTTCATCCCAAGTCAGGCTGGTTGAAGCAGCTCTGTCATTTTAAACAGCAAGAAATCTGTTCCTAATGGCTTTAGGGGGAGGTTCCCCATTCTCTATGGCTGTTAAGACATGCTGGGGGTTCCCCCATGAGTGGTCAGTCCCATCACACCCCCCTCAGGCAGACTGATTTCAAGGAGCAGCACAGATGTCTCTGGCGCTGGATGCAGAACCGCACTGGCTGCGGGAAGCCTCAACACCAGGGAACACAGAGGAAGCACAGGGTGGGCTGGTGCAAAGCAGAGAGGCCTTAAGGAGGCCGGAGCATCTTCCAGAAGAGACACATCACCGAGAACGTCAAGGGAGGGAGATATGCAAAAAGGACAGAAGCAGGTAAGACCAACTAATTTCAGAGGGATGCTGCTGCAGGAAGCAGGAGGAGAGGACAAGAAAGGGACTGAAACAACCGAGGTGAAGGATGGGGAAAGGTGCCACTGCTTCAGCATGTGGTCTCCTGCAGAGGCAGCCAGTTAAAGCAAGTCTTCTCTGGCTTTCAGGCAGGAATGCCCCAGAAAACCACCCCCCACACACCCCAAGACAAAAGGGCAGTGCTTTGTGTAAACAAGCATCACTGCTGCAGAGCCAGACAAGCCGTGAACCAGAGCTGCCTAATTCAATTCCCTCCTCAGAGCAATCATACCCCAGCATTTCTAGGCCATTTAGACGGCTGGTTACTTACTGCTTCTAGAAAAGGCAGAGGTGAGTACTGGTGCCAGTGGGACCTGGGTTTACACTTCACAATGCCCAGTCTGAACAAACATCGTGCTGCAGGCAATAAAAAAGAGCAAGTCTGGGCCCTATGTAAATAATAATAATGTCACATGAACAGCCAGACTATTTGAGGAGTCCAAAACAACAGGTGCTAGTGACCAGTAATGGTGCAAACACTATTGCTGATGAACCAAACAGGAGAGAGCTCTGCTTTGGCCCAGGACACAGCACACAGAGCAAAGCAAACCCTCCTCACTCCCAAAGCTGCTCAAACCTTTGAGCACGATGGTAAGCGCAGCCTGAGCTGCAGGGGCTCACCATCCTCTCCCAGCAGGCTCCCTGTCCTCAGCGTGGGCGAGGAGCACAAGATCCTGCTGCAGAAATGCTGGAGGCACTGACACAGCCATGACAGACCCTGCACTACTGCCTGTGCCACCCCACAGCTCATCCAGAGGCTTTGCAAACAAAGCTGAACCTCAAACATACAGCATGGAACAAACATAATGTGAATTTAACAAAGAGCTTACAATCTGTTCATCATGAACATTTTCGGAAACTTCAAGTCACTCAATAGTGTGGTGACTTGTTACTACACATTGGGAGGAGCTGGGAGGTAATGAATGCTGACATAAGCTTCTCTTAGGCCATTTTGAACTGAAACCAGGTAAGTGATGATATTCCCCAGGATGTTAAGAACACCGCACAGCAGGTTCCCACACAGCTGCAGCTGCACTGCAGGGAAGCAGATCTGCTCACACGGTGCCTCCGGCCTCCACCAAACGCGCCCTAATGAAGTGCCTGCTGCTGAACGCTGCCCAGGCCCCGTCTCACTGTGCTGGGGCCTGCTGCAGGGAGGCCCAGCTGCCCTGGCAGGAACCTGAGCAGCTGCCAGGTCAGCCTGGGCAAGGCTGAGGACGAGGGGTCCCCGGCACCAGTACAGAAGTAGGGATGGGTGCTCCAACCCGCACTGCGGTGCCTCCCCCTCAGCCCGCTGGCACCCTGTCCCCAGCGAAGGAAGAAGGGCACCTTTGTGGGAGCTATTTGCAGCCCTGCCCAGCACGGCAGGGGGAGGGCAAACGGCATCAATCCCCACTTTGTGCCGGCTCACACAAGGCCCCTCTATGGCAGCAGCGCTGGGCGTGGGGCTTCCCGCCTCGCCATGGTGGACGCCGCAGGGTAACGCAGCGCAGGGCCCCAAGCAGCACCTGCTGCAGCAAGGGCCACCGAGCCCCCCTGCCCAGCAAGCCCAGCACCCTCCTCTGCCCCGTGCCTGCAGCTGACAGGGATGGCAGGCACAGCACCTGCCCAGCAAGCAAACTGGCCGTGGCCACTGCAGCACGGCCAGGCTCTGCCACACCAGGCCAGTCACTCTAGGCAGCTGCCCGCTGTGCAGGTGGCACTGAGGTTGCATCTGGAACAGATATGGAGCAGCAGAAGTCAGTTGCACACTGGGATAAATGTTTTTGTGAACTCTGCACAGGTCAGAGGGGAGTCTCTGGCTGGGTAATCACACAGACGATTTGTTACACTGCACTTCTCCACGAGAGTGTCAACAAAGTTTGGTTTCTTTTCAATTGTGCCTTTTAACGTAAAAATTAAAAAAACAAACAGTGAAAAAGGAGATTAAATTAAGGAGCAGGATTCTATAAATGCCGCTATTAGGCAGCTTGCTATTTTAATTCTCTTTAGCAACATGAGTTTGACCTGCATGCCCACCTACCATCACAGTGGCCAAGCACTCAGCCCAGGATATGGGCCGTCCATCCTGCAGTAAGCTGCCTGTGCCGAACCGCTCATTGCAGGGTTATTCCGGGAACAGGCCAAAACAATGAGAACATTTTTCCCGTTAGTTGGGAGCATGTTCCCTGGAAGTTGTTCTCAGCTGTGGGGCCACATCCAGTACCCAGCACACCCCAGCAGCCAAAGGAAGCCGGATGTGAGCTCTGGGGCAGGAAGCAGCCCCAGAACACTGTGGGGCTGCCCAGACAAAGCCAGTGGGGAAAGGACGTGTCTCTAACAGAAAAAGTCCTTGTGCATCCTGCCAGCACCAGCCCAAGCAGCACGCAGCAGAGCAGGGTGGGATGGTTGCAGGACGAGATGGACAGGATGTACTCTTGGACAAGCAGCTACCATGCTGCTGGCTCTATCCTGAATGCCTCTCAACCCTCGAACCAGACATGCCTCAAGGCAGGAGGCATAATGTCCCAGGGATCCTGATGCCCAGCTGTGGCAGTGGTCTTCTGGGACTCCACTGGTTTCTGAAACAGCCTTCTTCCCACAACCCATGCCCACAGTCACACACATTTCCCCTTCTGCCAGCACTCCCAAGTTTGTCTGTTTATAGCCTTTTTGCTTGTTCTCTCCCATTTCCTTGTTAGCTCATCCGCCTTTATTAGTTTATCTTAGGCATACTTTTCTGCTGGCTCCACTGAGGTGACTGACCACACACACTGCTGGGCTCTGGCTAGGACACATGTACAGCAGAAGAACCTGCTTTCAGAAATGAATGTATTATTGTGAGTTTCTAGACCATTTTCTGCTCTCAACCATTTTCTGCTCTCAGTGTTCCTTTTCAATGAGTTCAGCAAGTTCAAGAGATGGTGGGTACATGACCAATCAGGCCTTTCAATGTATTTGCTGCAGAAACATCATGCTGCCAGCAAAGCAGGTCAAGCTCTGAAGTTAAATAGCCAGGGACTTCAAAGAAGAATGCTGTTATTGTTTCTTCCTTCAACTACAAGCCCTGCACTTTGACACTGGCTTGCTCTTCACACAGACAGAAAAGTATGAGCTAAGGCAAAACTGGAAAAAAAAAAAAACCAACTACCTCACTGTGTCCCTGCAGTCTGTGGGAAATAGTCCCACAAACCAAAGCAGACACGCTGCTCAAACCCCGTCCTGTCACTCCATCCCTGTAGGAAGGCACAGCGCGCCACTCGGAGCCGTGCTGCCGTAACTCTCCGCACTTCCCACCGCGCCTGAACCGGACACGGCCCCAGCCAGTTGCTATTTCTGCTCGTGGAACAGGACAGAGATTCAATCAGAAAAACAGAAGCCTTTAGTGGCAATCAGCATCAGGGCCTTGGAGGCCACCATCACTAACAGGAAGAATTTCAGTGTCACATTTCACCACCATCGAAGGCATGCCTGGAATCAACCCCTGCACACAGGCTCCCTTAGGAGACAACTGCCCTGCACCAGCTGCAAAACCTATACTTCATGACTGAATGGGATGGAACCAGGAACATAAGTAACAGAATGAGCAAAGTCGAGACCCTGTATTGCTTCACAGCACTTACTAACTACGGACACACATTTCTGAAGAGTATCCTCTTTCAAACCAAAATAGGTCTCCATACACAGATGACCTTGCACCAGGGTAGCAAAAATGAAATGGCATTCAGTTCAGTTATTTCTATCTTGGCAGAGGTATGAACAGGTCCCCAGGGGCTACTGGCACCCTTAAGCCTGGGATCCACTTTGTCAGAGATGCACGTGGTACAAGAGTGAGATGTCTGTTTCATCCCACACCTCCACAAGCTCAAGTCATGCCTTCGTCTAGAAGGGACTCATCAGCTAAAAATTATGGGGATGATGCTGCCAATGCTGCTGATGCTGCTGCACAGCATTCAGGCTCCCTAAAGAACAGATGAGCGTGTTCTCATTCAGTTAAAATAAAACACAAAATGGAGAAACCCAGGCTTTAGCCCGAGCAGCTATACATCTGCTGACACCCAGTCTGTCTGGTTTCAGTGTTACTGTGACCAAGCTGAGAATGCCTCAGCTCTGGGAACGTGCAGACAACACTGAAGATAGGTGAACCTTTGAAAATCTCTACAGAAACCTCAGAGAAAGCTTGCAAGCCTCCATGATGCAAGGCACGAGTACTTAGGACGCAGGCAACTCTGTGTCGCTGCTCCAGCCAGGCTGTAAGAAGTCAGCCAGTGTCACACCTCCAGCCATGCACTGAGCACAGGTAAGAAACGGGCAGTCAGGTAGGCCCATGCTACAAACGTAGCAAAAGACTACACGAAACAGAAGGGGGGTTTGTTATTTCCTCTAACCGTCACCAAGAAGAATTTACAGTAAATTCCGGAGCAGGTCAAGGTCACCGGGGCTCTACCCCAAGGCTGGTACCCGAAGCCGTTCCTGCAGCTACCCCAGTCTCGGAAGAACCGCCGGGTCTCACGGAGGCCACCGGGGCGCTCCAGCCCGGGCCCAGGCGCCAGGTCCCCGCGACGGCCGGCCCGGCAGCCCCGGCCCCGCCCGCCCCGCCCGGC